>JAZHYW010048483.1:0-72500 GCA_037355805.1 Ixodes ricinus
TGGCTGCCGATAGGAGCGGACGCAGAATGGGCTCCGTGCGAGCAGCGATAGCGGCCGTTCCAGGCCGCGGTGACTCGGCAACTACCGTACCGAAGGAATATAGGATTGTTCTGCCCCCGCTGCCAACCGGTGAGGCGATGAAGCGTGCAGTTATACTACACTGCGACATCGCCGGACGACCCTACAGTATTGAAGATTTCCGGAAGCCGTTGAAAGACGTCGGTGTGATCCGGGAGGTCGCCGGAATCGGGGCATATCAGATGTCTCATGTCTGGCTCCTGGATATGCGCTCGGACGAGGCGAAGAAGAAGCTGCTCGACGCTGGGCAGCTCCTTGTCAAGGAAAAGACCTGCCTTGTCGTAGACCCTACAAGGCAAGAAGTTCGTCTGAAATTGCACTGGGTTGCATATGACGTGTCCAACGACACGATACGACGAGTCTTCGGAGAGTACGGCGAGGTAAAGGAGGTGGCGCGAGAAAAGTGGAGGGTGCCCGACTTCGAAGGCGTCGAGTCTACCACTCGGCTCGTCCGCTTGGTGCTTCGTGAAGGCGTCACACTCGACCGCCTCCCGCACCAGCTGCGCCTCGGCAGTGGCACGGTGTTGGTGGTGGTCCCTGGAAGGGCTCCGATTTGTCTACGGTGCCGTACCAAGGGACATATACGGCGTGACTGCCGTGTTCCCAGGTGTGCCGAGTGCCGCGCATACGGACACGTGCAGGCAGACTGCACCCGCTCGTACGCGGGCGCCGTCGGGCGTGGTACCGACGGGGACCAGAACGAGCTCCTTATGGACGAGGACGAGGCGGAACGCGCGGCGGCGCCTGATGTGACTCAACCCGAGCCGGCCGCCGAGACGAGTGGAGGGAAGCCAGAGGAGGGAACGTCGACTCCAGACACTGGGACTCAACCACCGGCGTCGCCGGAGACAGCCGCCAAGGACGTGGACGCCGCTGGAGAGAGCGCTTCAGCGCATGGAGACAACAGCAGCTCCTCTGGGATGGAAGTCGAGGAGGCGACGTCAAAGCGCCGCTGCGACGATCTTCTCGCGGCATCGCAGGAGCGACGGCTGAGTCAGCTGGAAAAGCAGTGGAAAGTCAGCGGTTCTTCTGAGAAGAAGATGCGAGTCACCAGCTTGCCACGGCCGTCGTCGCTTCCACGCGGCGATAAGCAGGCTCCTTGAGCACCGGCGGGATGGGAACACACTGGGCCGGACGTGGAACTAGAGTGGTAAGCGCCGTGCGCTCCGTCTGTGCCTATACACTAGATTATGGTTTCCTTAGAAAGGTCACTCCGAATTGCAACCCTTAATATTCGAGGGCTCGCAGCCAGAAGGCGACAAAGCCAGCTGTATCGCCTTGTAACGGAGCAGGACCTAGACATAGTCGCTGTTCAGGAGACAAAAGTCGAGAGTGAGGACGGTACGGAGCGTATGGTGCGCCCTTTTACAACACGTTATGACGTTTGCGTTAGTCACGCGGTTGGGACGTCGGCGGGGTGTGTTCTTCTCGTTCGCCAGTGTTTAGGAGCAGTTATTCAAACTGTAACGACGTGTGAGTTGGGAAGGCTTGTGGTTTGTGATTTTTCTTTATCCGGTTTGGAATGGCGCGTTATTTCCATATACGCACCTACCAGAGTTGACGAGAGGCGTGTATTTTTTGAGAATATTCGGCAGTACTGTGACACCCAGCGACTCGTTATTTTGGTTGGCGATTTTAATTCTGTCTGCTCAGCACACGATAAAACCAGCTCTTCTCCTCATAATGACGCGAGCACAGAGGTTTTGAGGGCCATAATAAATGATTTTGACCTAGAAGACGTTGGAGAATGTGTTAGTAACGGTCGGGGTGTTCAGTTCACCCACTTTCAAGGCACTAGCCACGCCCGCTTAGACAGAGTGTACGTCTCGCTGGAATTAATTCCGTTATGTCGCGATTATTTTGTGAGTCCTGTCTCCTTCAGTGACCATTGTCTGGTTAAGTTTTGCATCGGCGGTAAAACTGAAAATAGGAAAACCTTTAGATGGGAATTATGGAAATTCAACAGTAAGCTATTGGAGGATGTCGCTTTCATGGAGTTTGTCAAGCAAGCTGTGGAAAAGTTAAGTACAGGAAACAAATTTGAATCTGGAGCTAAGTGGGAAATTTTTAAACAGCAATTAAAAATGATGGCATTAGAAAGAGCTGGTATAATTAAACACGAAGAAAGAAAGAACGAAACGTTATTGCGCTCGAACTTGCAGACGTTGATCAAAGAGGAATGCAGAAATCCCGGAGCATTTAAAGATGACATTCATTCTTTGAAGGAAAAAATAGAGCTTCTAGATAAAAACCGTTATCGCGGGGCACTCGTGAGAGCGCGAGCCGAACGGTTGACTTTGGGGAGGCTCCCACTAAGCGAGCGCTGAGCATCGAGAAAAGCTACGCCCGGCGAAATGTGATAACCGAGATTGAACGTGACGGGGCGATTACAAGCGAGAAAGCGGAAATCGAGCGTGCGTTTTTTGATTATTACAGTAAATTATTCGCATCTAGTGCGGTTGATCTCGATGGTTTCAAAAATGATTTCTTAGCTTTCATGCCGCGATTAGATAATGAGACAAAGGAGTTTTTAGAGGCCCGGATCACAGTCGATGATGTGGTGACCGCTATTGAAGCTCTGAACCCAGGAAAATCTCCTGGACCCGACGGGCTCAGTGCCGCATTATATAAAGCCTTGAAGCATGAATTTTCGGTAGTTTTAGCTAATGTTTTTAATGAGGCTTTCGACCTTGGTGTTCTCCCTCCCTCTTTTTTGTCGTCTCACACTATTTTGATCCCGAAAACAGAGGACACCGTAAAACTTCGGCGTGTTACATCTTATCGTCCCATAAGTTTAACAAATGTGGATTATAAAATACTGATGAAGATATTGGCCAAAAGGCTACAGATAGTAATAACAGATATAGTTGGCCCTCACCAAACATGCGGAATAAAAGGAAGAACGATATTTACAAATATTCATACGGCGCGGAGTGTGTTGGAGAGTTGTGACGTCATGCACAGCGCCGTAGCAATGCTACAACTAGACCTAGAGAAGGCGTTCGATCGTGTTCCACATGACGTTTTGCTATCAGTTTTAGACCATATTAATGTTGGCTCAGTTATTCGGGAAGGGGTACGTATGGCCTATAGCGGATGTACGACGCGCCTTATAGTAAATCATTCCGTTGGAAGGCGTATCCATGTGCAACGTTCCGTTCGCCAGGGGTGCCCTTTGTCACCGCTGCTTTTTTGCATCTACATTGAATCACTATGTTTAAGTATTATCAGAAACTACAGTGTTAGCGGGTTTAAACTTTTTTCAACTGAGATACGTGTCTTAGCTTATGCTGACGATATTGCTGTGTTCTGTACGGATCACCAGAGCATAGTCCAAGTCGTAAACATAGTCAAACGGTTTTGCTGCGTTAGCGGAAGTGCTGTGAACTGGGATAAGTGCCTGGGTTTTTGGCATGGTGACTGGGATTTGACTCCAAGAGTGTTTGCTAACATTAAGTGGGAAACTACACCAACAAAGTATTTGGGCGTGCCCCTTGAGCATTATCGGGATAGCGAGCATTATTGGCGTAATCAAGCGGTGGAGGTTAGAGATAAAGCAGAAAAATGGAGGGGTAGCGGTTTTTCAATTTTCGCACGTACCACCGTTTGCAATTTGTTTCTTGTGAGCAAGTTGTGGTACGTGCTACAAGTGTTGCACTGTTCACGAGCAAATGTGCAGAAGCTACATCGAGTTTTAGCAGTGTTTATTTGGGGCTCTTCTTGGGAGCGTACGAGCAGAATGAACCTCTTTCGGCGAGTCCGCGAAGGGGGACTAGGTCTGTCACATCTGTTTTTGCGTCAAGTAGTCAACCGTTTTTTGTTTTTTCGCGACGTCAGCGATCCCTTTCTGCGAACGGTGTGCCAAGTGAGATTGGGTCGGGTTATGCCCGAGTTGGTAGTTTCTTCAACTTATATGTCAGGTGGTATTCATGGGTACCTCAAGGAAGTGGTTGCATCATGCCGGTTTTTGTTAACTCGTTTTTCAATTGAATATTTGAGTACAGTACCCCGTAAGCGATTGTATAAGGATGTTTGTGATGCTGTTTTTCCTGTTCCTTTGTATAGAGCTCTGTTCTGTGCAGGCCCAGGACAGGACGTCTTAAAACGCGTGAAGAGAATGTTAGTGCCGCCCGGTGTGAAGACCTTTTTCTTTAAACTACACACCGGTACCCTACCGGTCAAAACATGGATGGAGGAGAAGGGACTGTTTGTTCCCTGGGGTGTACACTGCTTCCTTTGTCAGAAACCGGAGACGATCGAACATGTCTTCCTGGAGTGCTGGGATGGCGTCTTTCTGTGGGATGTCCTCCAGCGCACCTTGAAGAAAGACTTCCCGCTAGACGAGCATGGGATCAGGTACCTGCCCGTAGAGACCGATGGAGACGTCCCGGTAGATTGCGTTATGCTACTGGGCCTGCACAGCATCTGGAGGTGTCGGATGGCTGTGCGACATGCTGAACAGGATGCGCGTGAGGCTCGGGATTATTTCCGGGAAAGCATAATCTCATTCGTTGAAACCTATAAGGCCCAGCAGAGCGTGCCTGAGTGGCTTCCGTGTATTGAAAGGTTGATTACAATGAGCAAATTTTAACTCCATCGTGCTGGCCAAAGGCAGGCTTGCATTTTAGCATTGTCTCACCTCGTTTGTGTGTTTGGATTTGTTTTTGCGCTTTTAACCTGTCAAAACTCGGCAATAAAGAAAAAAAGTGCGTGTCCGAATGGTTACCGCGCTTGGCTTTCGCGCGGAGGCTCCGGGTTCGATTCCTGGGAGCGGATTCCTCTTTTTATTTATTCTTTCAACTTGATATTCTCGCAAGTTCGAAAACCTTGTCGTCTGATCGAGTTACGAATGTCCTACGCGACGAACGTTCTACGCCGAATGTTCCAGAAATCCACGCGGGTACATAAGATGCTCCGCGTGGTGGCCCGAAGTCAGTCTCGCCCCAGCGCTCGATCCTGCTGTTTCGCCGACATCGACGCCTGCGACGCTCTAGTCTTATCTCTATATCGTTGTTGGGCACAAGTTCGCCCCATTAAACGTTGAGTTTCTTCGGTTATTCGCCGCCTCATCATTTTTCATTCGTGACGATATCCTGCTCCTTATAATATAACTGATAAAATAACCGCACAATGTTTTTTTTCTTTGTTTTTTGCCGTTTTGTTGTTGTTGCGTGCTAATAAACCATTCTGGGAAACCAGATTTGCGCAGCTGTAGAATTGTCGTTGTCAATGACGTCGATACAAATTAAGCAATGCGGAAGTATCTTCAAAAGTAATTCAATTACATTTCCAAGTATTTGTACTCTACTGAAGATACTTTGCAGTGAAAGTAACTTGGGTAGTATTTTAAATACTTTATGAACCAAGTATTTAGTAACTAACTTAAGTTACTAAATACAACTTAATGGCCCCTTTTTTGCGTCCCGATGCGCCAAAGACGCATTTTAAAACGCTTGCTCGCCGGCATATGGATATATTCTTCAGACATCGACCACAATCCAAGTGTTGTTGCAGGCAGGTGTTAAAGTGTGATATCAGCGGAAATAATACACCCGTCACTGGCGTTGTCATAATGAAAACGAGCTCTGCGAAAAAAATATATATATACACATACTATCCTTCCCAAAACAGACGCCCGAGCAATTCGGGGCACGTGGCATCTTCCCGCTCAAGGCGGAATAATCGTTCGGTAACCACACGACAAAATCTGGGACGGCATGCCCGACGCGCCGAAGGCTCGATGCACCTCATCGCGTGCGTCACCGCCGCGGTACGGCCTACATCTCTATCTGCTGAAAGAGTTTGCGTCGAGAGAAAGAACAACCTCCTCTTCCCCCTTTTACTTAAGTTTTTGTATTTGTTCGGTTTGTCGTTCCTCTTTCCTCGATGCAAGCCCCTCGCAACCTCGGCTCCTTATTATGAAAAGAACCTGTCTCGACAGAGCGCCGGCAATGCAGAGCATGGCCGGCAGCGTGTCTTTGGGAAGCTCGGGTTAATTTAACCTTCAGCTGTCCGATAACTGAAAAGTATTATTCGCGAGATACGGTGGTCTACCCCCCGCGATAATGAGTGAGGCTGCCGACCCTATTTGCCGCGACGGGCGACGGTGTCTTTAATTCCCTGGCTGACTGGGCGACCAGCAAGAGGCTTCGTCGGTTATCCCTTTAAAACCGGCCGAAGGATTTCACGGTCAACATGAAGCATCGCCAGGAATGGGAACTTCAGGGTAGCGTAGAACATCCTTTTCTTTTCACTCTTGGAAACACTGCGCAGCAGAGCTCTAGCTAATGTTCACTTGACTATTGTTTGTAATAGTTGCAATATTTTCGACATGTTGTGTTTATCTATAGGGTAGTTCATTCCGTCCTTTAGCAGTTCACCAAGTGCATGTTCTCTCATAGACGCTGTACATGTCAATTAATTTTGGCCAGCTCGCTATGAAAAAAAATTATTTATGAACGAACTTCACATTCGTGCCCAAATCTGGCATGAACCAACTTGAATAAATTTTGCGAACTGAGATATCCTCGTTGCCATACCATACGCACATTCAACTCCCGAAATATTTGCCAGCATGTGTAAACGGTTGCAACTGAGCTTCATTAACCGGTAATGGCTAAAATTAATTAGTAATATTGTTACTCGCTCTGGGACCTTCCGAATTTTTACGAGATACGCGGACGCAGTAGCTTCTCGGAATCTCTGGCACAGAAGTGTAACCTGCACTTTTTACAGTCAGATGCAGTTATATTCGTTACATCATGTGCACAAGGTGCACTTGATGTAATGAAGCCAAACTGGCAACCACTAGGTCAAGCAGGTTCGGCCTTCGAGAACCAGTTATTCAACCCGTGGATCTTATGTCCACGTTACTCATCGATACGCGTTTAAGACTAGGTGCAGCCTCCATATGTTTCTAACAATATCGGGAGGGATCAGTGGCCGAGTGGGCTAGCGCACGCCAGCTCGGACCACATGGGGCAAAAGCTTGCGCTGCAGAACCAACTGAGCCAGACCAAGTTCTAGGCTGTATAAACATACACACAACCCAATTTTTTAAGAATATCGCGCGAACGTCTACCGGCCGGTAGATCAGCACCTTGCGTCCCACATAAAAAAGCACCGTCTCACTCTCATCTTCACTTCAGCAGATTATTCATAAAGTTACCTATGCTCCGAATTTCAGCAATACAGATGCCGCCTCGTAGTCATAACCACTGGACTTTGTAAAGAATGAGAATTCGCGAGATAGAGCTTGTCACAACAACTTAATTCTTTTTACCCTCCGAACGCTAATTTTTCAATCATATAACCGGTCATGTCATGGTCAAAAGAAATGCAATCAACGAAGCGGCAGCCGAGTGGTTCGGTTGTTCTCAGATTTACCAACAATTCTAAAAAGAACCTTGCGTGTAAAAGTTAAACGAGCGCAAACTCATCTCCACCATCCATTATCTCCTGTAGATGCTAAGATGCTAGCGTCAACACAGTTAAAGAGATCGAAAGCGTTGCTCGGACTTCTTTCACAACAATTTCACAACGGTGTGTAGTACAAAGGGTTTCACTCCTAGCTCTCCAGAGGCCCTATCTACCATTCACCTTTTCCTTCCGTTCGTGGCATCTGACTCACAACAACAACGAAACGGCTATCCACCGCGATCGCCGAAAGGAGTGCTGCCTTCCATCTCCTCCGTCTTTCACGCCTTCTAAAGATATCGCTCGAATACGGTTTTCCACACAACGAGCAACCGACCGACGGGGACGCCACTTTTCTTCACGTCACGCTTCGGTCCATTCCGACTCTCTCAATGCCGCACGTGCCTGCCTCGGCGGCTGGCGCGAACTTCTGTCCCCCTTCTTTCAGTTCCAACCTTACAGCGAACCGAAGCTGAACCTCTACGAGCCATCTCAACCAATCCGTTGCTCCTCCGCGATTGCTCCTCACCGTAACCGAAAGATCACGTGACAAACATAGAGCTCTGGATTCGCTCTGGTGGCTCGCGGCGTCCTCTGCGGTCCATGGTAATGTCGCGAAACGGAGTGTTGCGTCCGGTTGCGGCTGGAGGCAGGAAAACCCGTTTGCAACGAAGGACGCCATTCGTCGGCCGTGCCGTCGTCAGAGATGAAAAAGAAAGGCGCCAGTTGTGGGGATTTCCCGAGGTGGGGCAGAGACCTCCGGCCCACTGCATTGCCCAGGTGTTTCCACGATCCGGACATCGGGCAGGAAACGTCCCGAGTCGGTTCCTGCTCTTTTGTGGATCGGTGGTAACAGAGAGAGAGGATATGACCTCAGATTAGTATACATCGACGATTGCTAAAGTGCCACGAGTAAGGGACGCAAATATTTAGCCCGATTTCTCCATCGCTCGCTTTGTTTACATTAGGATAGAATAACGATGACGTACCTATCGGTTTTTCTGTGACCCCTTCTGCGGGAGACGTTTGTCCCGTACGCCTTTCCGTCGCTTGTCATCCAGGCAGAATATGCATAGTCACTGCGCGGAGGCGCATGCGCGGTGTACGATATTTCGCGGAAGGGAGCTAAAGCGCACGCTCCGAACATAATCGACAATCCAGTGAACAAAGATGGCACAGCCTGGAGGGCGATTTATAGAGTCAATCAATCAATCCATCAGTGTTTAATATAGTGTCCAGAAACAAACCTATCGGTCTTCGTGCTGGCACAAAGACGGATAGGGTGCCGCTAATGATGGTGTAGGCTTTTGTGTGTATTGACGTATTGCTGTGACTAGTATTCGCTCTCATTCGTAAGACTGTTCCAACACTCATACCATGTTTTGAAAATAAATTGAGTTTACCCCGATTATACACTTTTTGTACTCGGGCGTTCCAGATTAGTTTCATTTTATTTTCTTTATTTTTCTGTCAAATACGCACAACTGTTCAAAATTCAGAACCGCAGCCCCTGAGCTATACGATAACATACCACGCTACATTTGTTAAACTAAATCATCTAACCCAATATCTGTAATGAATGCAGTGCATCATAATAGCTACAACGTTACATTTTGTCTCAGTACATGCTTAAAAAAGAATTAGGGATGAATAAAGGTGCAGCTTTAACTTTTCAGGGCAACCTGGCTTTTATCTTATCCCTGTCCTTTAATATACTCCTATTTCCAATGGTCGGGTATCTTGTTTGTGAATGTCTGTGAATGCGACTATGGGAAAGGAGCGATTGGTCAAAGTTTATTTTCCATCATCCATCAGGGCATGGCTACGGACATTGGGGCAAAAGGCCATGAATTTTTTTCTTAGAAATCGGAAGGGGTCGAGCGCAACGTCTGGGACGTTTGACATGGAATGACCCTACACTGATAAACTTTATTCATAAAATACCGACTTTTCTTTTTTTTTCTTTTTTTTTGCTTTTTATTTTGCTATTTTGACCTTGAAATTCAGAGTTTTGCGGATAAATCCGAATTGTCGAAAATTTTTGCCTGCATGTGTTTTTCGGAGTTTATCCGATTTATCCAAAAACACGGAACCCTAATTATAGGACTCTGAAAGTAAGGTCGCTGCCAATGTTTGTACACAAAAAATGTCCCCACAAGATGGAGGAGGTGAGCTAGGTGACTCCCATCGACAGTTTGGGGCGCTATACGGAGCGCAAGTTCGTCTGCTTTTTGCACAGGGGTTGGGATGATATCAGAACGCCAAGCTCTCATTGGCTGATTGAAAAAGAAAAAAATTAGACGGTAGACCTCGAGGCATCTAGCATTGAGGTCTACCCAGTATCCTTTCAATCAAAGCCAATCAGAGCTCGGCGTCCCTCTGACATCACCACAACTCATGCCCACGAAGCAGACAGTGGCGGATCCAAGGGGGGGGGGGGCGACGGGGGCAGCCCCCCCCCTCCAACAAAGTCGACCCCTCTCTCTCCCCCCTTCTCAAGAGCAATTTGACAAGGGTGCACAAGAAAGAATGGGAGAATAGTATCCTTAAAAATTTTCCGCCCCCCCCCCCCCCAAATGGAGTTCTGGATCCGCCCCTGGAAGCAGACGACTTCCTCTCCGCATAGTAGAACATATCAAAATGCCGTTGGAGCATTGTCAATGCCAAGAGCTCGTGCAGGGGGACGCTCATTCACGCGCCCCTGGAACAAAAAGAGAAACAAAAGTGTTGAGAACAAAATGGTCAAATGTCTGTTGTGATCCGAAGGCAACGTCGATACCCGACGACTTCGCCGTGACATGTCGCGGTTATCGCTCCGACTATATTGTAGGTAACACAAAAATGCTCCAATTTTTTTTTTTGTATGGCAATAGAACTGTTGCATAACTCTTTACCCAGAACAAGGATGCTGACTCTGTCTCTTTGACAGGACCCTGGGTCGATGTACAAGGAATATCATCGAGAAAATCACGACCCCACTCAAGAGACTGCGTTGGCACTAAACTCGTTATCGGCGGTAAGCACACTCTTTTGACCCGACAAAAGCTGTCAGGCAATTTGTTTTTAATGCGTGTAGTTGGGGAATCAGGACCGATAAGTGACTAATAATCTAATCAGTGCGCTGCTTATTGAATGAATGCGTCAGGAGCGACACTATCTAGTAGTAACTCGGCAAAGCCTACGGCACGTGCAACCTGCAGCGTCCAGAATGTCTGCAGAAAACTGAATACACCGAGATATTTTAAACAATACGTTCCGTCAAGTTTCTTTGCAGCTATCCTAAAACATGACTTATTCTGTCCTTACATGATAAAAAAATAGATATATATTTTGATTTTTGAGAAGATGAAGAATCTGCATTGTGTTGAACATCATTGTGACCCCAAAATAAGTGACGATTATTAGATGCGAGTGTCGAATCTCGATTCAAGCCGATATTCTATCGTTAGAACCAGCTTATATGTACCTTTTTTTTTTCGTGTTTCGAGTACTTACCAATTCAGCATTTCCTTTTTAAGTAAAAAAATGTATCTCGTGTCCTTTTCTTTATAAAAACGCAGAGAACATTGTTACCTATCTGTGACGTATAAAATTTTAATCCGAAATCTATTTTGTCAAGTGTTTAGAAACACGAAATATTTATCTAGTATATCCGCGCACAAAAGAAATACGGTGGGATACTGACAATATTGAACCACCCACAGCTTAACCTTAAGAAAAACCAACAATTCGGTCTCTGTTGGAAAATAGTAATTCGATCCTCTAAGACTTAATCGTACTTAGCAAACGTCAAACATATTTGAAACGGCAAAATGTCATTTTTCAAACTGTGTTGTTTTCGAAAGGGACAAGTTGCGATTTCTCATTAAAGCGAATTTCTTTCCACAGTATTTATTATCATACCAATTATATGTTATGGTGTAATATGTTTCATATAACTCGAAAAATTGATGTTGGGAACAATATAGTGAACAAACGTCAAGGTAGTGGGAACAATAACCATTCGAGCGGTGCCTGTTTCTGAAGGTGTTTGTACATGCCGTTACAACAGAATAAATTCGAAGTAAAATATTACCTTTCGTTGACTGATTTAGGCATTGATTAGGTAATGTAAAGAACGTGTTGGAACCGATGCAAAATGAAACGCTTCAACAAAAGCTTTTTTTTTTTTTTTGCTTAGATAGCACGCTGGTGTATATTTTATAATGGTCAGGAAAACTGGGCTGTCGTGCTTTGAAGGCACAAGAGTATGGCGTATTTCTAGATTTTATTTTTATTTTATAGGAATAAGCTTTAGAAACGAGACACATCCAGAACGCACTTTGCCTTTTCTCTTCCGCCAAAAAAAGAACAAAACCTCACACGTTGAGCATCGTGTGGTTCGTGCTTTTGCACAATTTTGCAGGGCGACGACGAGAAGCCGGCTGCGGATTCCCGGAAACAATGGGGCAAAGGAATGCAGTTCTTCCTCTCCTGCTTGTCGATTTCCATCGGCCTCGGCAACGTCTGGAGGTTCCCACCCTCGCATACCAGAACGGAGGAGGTAACCAAAGACGGGTCCGGAGGAGGGCAACATTAGGTAGCGCTAAGAATCCGTCCGAAGACAAAGCCCATCCCAAGTCATGAATGTATTTGTTTTTTTTTTTTAACGGGGGTATAGCTATCGATATAGTGGGCCCTTTGCTGTGGTCTTCGTTTAAAGATTCATAAAGTTGTTCATGCTGTGATTATTCGGTTTTTCATATTGGATCTATACTGCGCTGCTGGGTTGCGCAAAATGGAATTTACAGGAAAACAAAAAATACAAGCCATAAAAGGATCCGCATGATTATGACCAGTCTTTCCTTTCACTTTTTGTCTTCTTTTTTTTCTCGTATTAGTTAGCAGCGAAGCTATAATAAATAAAAATTCAGAACCAACTAGCCCATCATTAAACCTTCATGTATCACTTATAAAAAGTAAGCGAGGTGCGGACTCAAATAGTATAATATTTTGTGAAGAGGATTTGTGCGCTCGTACTATCACCTCATTCTCATTATTCTTGAAGTCACCAATAATATCAGTCATTAACATTTGTTCCCAGTGCTTCTTCAATCTTTCTTGCCAGAACCGTCTCTCTTAGATAATGAAATTATTACTTTTCGTGTCCTAAGTCTGAAATTAATAAAGCTATGTAACGACCTCCCGCACATTATACTGCAGGACAGAATTTCTTCAAATAAATCCTCAGAAGAAATTTTATGTCGTTACCTTTATGAAATAAAGGTCCCGAATTTTTCTAGAAAACCGTTGTTCAATTTTAAGCTCCTGACACAGTAATTTAACCCTCTGGGCGCTGTACCTTCCAGCACATCAAAATATTTTTTTAATCTTCTATACCGTAAAAAATAAACTTTATATCGGTATTTGAATATTTTTTGCCTTATCACGAAGTGAAAAATCTAAATAGATGCAAAATTCCGGAAGTTCTGATGAGGTTATCCAAATACGATATACCAACTTGCTTCGGTCGGTTTAGTGAACTACTCCGAATAATGCCAGTTCTGTCGGTTTTTGTTCTGAATCCCAACTATTTTATGTTATCTTTAATACAACGGTCCTCATAGACAGGTAAGAATTAGAACAGCTGATTGCCAGAGAGGAGCTGAGAAATATTCACTATCGGCCAATCACACCAGCTTTAGAGAACAAGCCGATCATTTAAATCATAAGCAGGTTCTTGGCTGCTAAGAATTCCGTGATCAGGGAAAACAGAGAGATGACTAAAATACATTAGCAAGGTCCGACAGTAATCCACATTCGTATGTGATGGCTAATAATATATTTTCACTTTTACTCAATTTACCGCTGCTTCTCAGTTTCGATCACTTGTATGATCATAAATAAACGAGACTCACTGTGCACATAAAATTTCACTCCCGATAGAATACACGTAATTTTGCAACATCCCTCTTCGTGGCGCATCACAACATCACCTTCGACAATGTTCGAAGTGGCATGATCTAGTGACACTTATCTTGTTTTTCTCTGTCCTATTTTCGTCGTCGCTATCTGCCACCCAGACAAACAACCACGCGGATAAATCGCGATAAAATATTTGATGGGGAAAGCGAAGAATGAAAAACACTCGTTAGACGTCCGGAACGCTATCCAGCTCTACCAGACACTAAAAATAGTTTATGTCCTGTCGACATCAGTTGTGAGACTTCCTCCGTGCAAGATTCCGTAGATTAACTTAACTTCATTCGTTATCAGTGGAAAAACACGCAGCACTTCGATATCACGCTTTGAAAACGCGCAGCACTTTGAAAACACTAAAAATACTTTATGTCCAATCGACATCAGTTGTGAGAATTTCTCCTTGCCGATTCCGTAGATATACTTAACTTCATTGGTTATCAATGAAAAAAACACGCAGCACTTTGAAATCACACCTAGAAAATACGCAGCACTTTGAAAACACTAACAATACTTTATGTCCTGTCGAGCATCAGTTGTGAGAATTCCTCCGTGCGAATTCTGTACATTGACTTAACTATAATAATAATAATAATTGTTTATTTTCCATGAAGCATGGTGGAGTTGTGTGGTAAAGCCTCAAAGGAGGTTTGACCAGCCCTCGGCCCTGTACATTGGCATTGCAGCAGAAAATAAACAAGAAATATATATATATATATGCACGAGATTGGCAAAACAGCCATTAATCACCTAAATAGATGGCATGTACAGTCGTTGCAGGCAGAAACTGAAAACAAAAAGAGGCATTCTATGAGAAGTATAAACAAATTTAAAGAATCATTGGAGGGGGGAGTAAATCACTGCTACAGATAAAGAGAACGCAAAGCCTTTGAAGGAGATAGTGTCAATACAAATTTCTTTTTCTAGAAGGAAATTTAATAGTTTTGGTATGGTATATCGCAACATTTGCCTACCATAGTTAGTAGAACAGTAGACAACCTTCCAATACTACATGTGTCCAGTCAAGTGATCGTGTACATTTGGTGTCAACGCCGCTAGAGCTGACAACGATTTATAATGTTTCCTTTTCTGATTTTAAACCCGAATCAATCTGGTATTCATACGGCCGTGAATTTTGATAGGCTAAACTTCTAAATCCAGCTGCCTGTGTGGAAATCATAGTAGGCAGGTTGCATATTATTCTAAATCCATTTTTTTCTGCAGTGTAAATAATTTTTGCAGGTTTAGTGAAAGTGGTGTTACCCTCTTATGCCTTGGTTGCAGTAGCCTATGTGAGAATAGAATAAAGAATTGTAAATTAATAGCTTCACACTGACTGGGGAGGTTTTGCCGTTACGTGAATGTCAGACCTATGATGGTAGATAATTTTGCAAGTAAGTGGTTACTGATCGTTCCACAACATGTGTTCCGAAAATATGACTCAAGACTTTTAAAATTACTGACACTAATTGGCGTAGGAGTCAAGCACTGTCAGCTTCCCGTTAGATTTACGCACTTATTCTCTGGGTCGAAATATGATAGCTTTAGTTTTATCAGTATTAATTTTTAGGCAGTTATCTTTTGCCCATGCCCCAAGTCTCGACAAAGTGTCATTGGCGATTGTGACAAGATCATCGCTATTATCTGAAGAAAGAATTAGCTACTGCCGGTCGGTATATATGACAAATTTTGCAGGACTTATGTTTACAATGTCATTAACGTACATATTAAAAGAAACGGGTCCGGGGATGCCTCGTGTGGGACGCCTGAGGATTTTCGGCTTTCAGTGTTGCGAGCGGTTTTTACAGGTCTGTCAATGATATCGCACTGCGATCGCAAGTTGGGCGTAGACGTTCAATAGTCGATATGCTGGACAAGTTCACTGTGCTTGTAAGCGTGAGATTTGGTCTTGATCGAAATCAAGCGGATGTGTCAGACGCGATTCAATCTGCCACTCTTCGAGTCACACAGCATGTAGTGAAACAATGATCGATCTTATTACGAACGACAGCTCGATATGATTACATCCGAAACGCTAAGTTATGATAATTAGTGACGACTCCGATATTCCTATGCTTGAATACCAAACTATGTGAAACGTTGGAGTCACGGGAGCATTTGTATTTCAAGACAGTAACAAACGACATTATTATATGCTATTATTGCAGATATCTCTGAAATTAACTGGAGCCCGATATACAACTGCGGAGATATGTTAATTTGGTACAATTCATTTTTGGGGAATTTACAACTACTGCAATCGTCACTTTCCTTGGAAAACCTTGAAAGTGTCTAAAGATCCGCAAGCCATGGAATAACGCCTCGAATTTGTCGATGAAAATTGACGTAGACAACGTTCTCTACCAGTAATGTTTTTAATTGTACAAGAGAACCGTCTCAGCTTAAGTTATCACAGGTACATCGAACTGCTGTTATCTAAAATATCAGTTGGATAGCTAAGACAGTGTATCGTACAAACTCTTTTCAGGCGCAATCTACACGTGCGGATGTCATATGGAGGAAATTAGAACTGGCCGTTTTTATACTCGCGTTGCAATAAGTCAATAGCCTCTGCTAGTTAGGCATTGTCACATGGTTCGGTGCACTGCGATGTAGCCTTTAGCTAACACTTTCAGTGACTACTTTGCGGGCTTAGTATAGTGACAATATTTCTACCACAGATGCGTTTCGCAGTTACTTGGAGTATAGAAATAACCATTCTATTTTTCTTGAACCCGTCACAATTCCTGAGGTTTGTTCCGTCTTTATGCAACTGAAAAATAGCAGTAGTTGTGACTGTGATAACTTGCAAATTCGACCTATTAAATACATACTTGACTTAGTAGCACCCTGTCTGTGTCACATTTTCAATCTGTCCTTAACAACGGGGTTATTTCCCTGAAAAGATGCAGATGGCGAAAGTGGCAGTGTTACATAAAAAGGGTGATAAAAATATTCTCAGCAACTACTCGACCCCTTTCTATCCTCCCGTTATTCTCCAAAGGCCTAGAAAAAATAATACATACTCGTCTAGTTCAATTTTCTGATAAGCATAACCTGCTGACTCCCGCCCAATTTGGCTTTAGAAAAGGTCGATCGACCGAATTATCATTACTAGAGCAAAAGAATATATTTTGAAAAATTTCGAGGAAAAAAGCAGGTTCTGGGTGTATTCGTGGACTTCACGAAAGCCTTCGATTTTATCAACCATAATATCTTACTTACTTAAAAAATTTGAGTTAAAGGTAGGTACCGCGGTTTACCCTTAGAACTTTTACGTCTCTACCTGCGACACCGTTGCCAATATGTTTCTATTGGCCAATCTTCTTCTGACGTAAAACCTATTCACTCAGACATTCGTCATCAATGAAAAAAACCACTGCTCTTTGAACTCGGTACTGTAAGTTCTCGGCGGCACCGCACGAGAAATAATAGTGTTATCGCGCATGTTTTCGACAGTCTCGTGATATCGATTGTCCTTTTCATTTGAAACAATAATAGTGCGATAAACACGTGTCAAATTGCTTCTTGATTCTTGCTCCACCCTCGTCGGCTACATCTTTTTTTTCCTCGTATGTGTGCTTTTGTTCTTGGGAAATTCACGAGCACCAAGGTCACCGGAGTTAACTAACAGGATAAGGGAATTGTTGTCATTTAAAACAACAAAAATAATTTTTGCAAAATCTGTGTGCGTTTGTGTGTATGTTGTGTGTGTGTGGGGGGGGCAGGAAAATGGTAAATGTTCGTGTACACGCCCGATCGGCAAAACACATACCATCGTATCTAGTCAAATGCAATCTCCTTTAATTTTTAGATGGTTATATTCTAAATAAAAAATACAAAAAACTAACTTTTTTTTAATTATTAAAAATTGAACAATAGCCACTTTGCCTCTAGAAATATTGAAGACAACGTGACTAAGCAGGCGACCTAGTTATTATAAGGCATTCTACAACCTGAGATGGGGATATACAAGCAGGTACAAACACAAACGTCTCAATTGGGACGTTTGTGTTTGTCACGCCTTGTTAACCTCCGTTTCGGGTTGTAGAATGTCTCTCCAAACATCGCGTGCCGAAACATACAAAAAACAAAAAAAAATATTCTTGTAAATATGTTCTTGTTTTCTTGTATGTATTTTTTTTGTTTTTCTTTAAGAGAAGAGTGTTAGGTGTTTTATGTTTCGTGATTAAAAAAATTTCACTCCAAACAAAACCTTAAAAAACAAATTTGAGATGATTTTTTTTTTGGGGGGGGGGGTGACTATTTCTTGACGTCTAGCAGACAGCCGTAAAATTAGAGTATCCATAATAACTGTCCAGATATCAAATATACTACTTAAAGAAGAATAAAAGATTTTTATATAATTTTATTTGTAGAGTCAGGACTCGCTCTTTTTAAGGAACAATTTATATGCGTGCACTTGGCGTGCAGGGAAGTTTTTTTTTAATTTTTGTTTATTGAAATTTTAGAGTTTATAGCAATTCCTTGAAACTACTGGAGAACACTGTCGATGTTCAAGAAACTTGCTACTCTAAAACTGCAATCGATAGATTCTCACCTAAAACATCCATATATATATTTAAAAAAAAACTTTTAAATGACAGAGCTGGAGAAAGTTATCTCAGAAGAACGGATCGCGACTACCAAAATCAAAGCGAAGCCGTATTTTTATATATGTATGTAGTTTGCATAATGGGTGTCAAATTTTATTCTGTATCTGCAGGTGCATTCCTCATTCCCTACTTCGTGGTGCTGTTCCTCATCGGGAAGCCCGTGTACTTCATGGAGCTCGCCATCGGCCAATTCGTGAGCAAGAGCCACGTCAAAGTCTGGAAGTGTGTTCCGGCTCTTAAAGGTCGGACTAATTGTTTCCTATAAACATGGTCCTAGTGACCTTATGAATTAGCAATAGATGAGAAATATTGAAAAAAAATTACCAGCGACCTTTACCTTTGAAGTCCTGTAATGTGATGAAAGCAGTATCTAAGAAGCGAACTTTTCAATCTGTTTGGGAGACAATGCACAGTCGTTTCGGAAAGTGAAGTACATATATATTCATTTCCCCGCTAAATTTCATAAATGAATTGACGTCATGTGATCTCACTTGGCAATACGTAATCACGTGACGTGACGTCATGCTGTCAAGTCACAGCGTCTCGGGGCGTCGATTTCATATTTAACGGGGAAATCCATTGACGAACTTACGAATGGACAAACTTATGGGATGGGGGGGGGGGGGGCTCCATTATGAAGCATTTCATCCTTTTATAAAGCGACCATACTCAGAGCCGGCGTCTGCATAGTTAAAAAGTAATATCATTAGTTCTGGTTACGAGCGACCACTTGCATTTACTAGAACAGTGTTGATTTAAACCTTTCATACACCGTTGCATTAAATGTCCCACTGAAACTTTGAAAGAAACTGAGAGAAAAGCAAGATGTAAACAAGTGCCATGTGAAATACAATAAGGAAATGCGATGACGCTATCCGCACTCCTGTATTCTTACCAAAGAAAAAAGAAATCGAACTACCATATAAATTTTTCGCAATGTTAATAACCTCTATTTGAATCCTTTTTGTTTACTTTGTTAGAGTTGTTGTTATCCCTCAGGCTTCATGACAGTTTTCCGCTTGTTTCAGGAATCGGAATTGCGCAGCTGTTTTCTACATTCTACGTGACGGTGTCTTACAACTACATCATGGCCCTGTGTTTATTCTACGTGTTCGCATCAATGCAAAGTCAACTTCCCTGGACTCACTGCGATCCTGAATGGAGCGACAGCAATTGTTTCGACTCCAGGGCGGTACGGACTTCTACACACGTCAAATTCGACCGTTCATTGGCTTCGTTGTTCCGGCATGTGTTATGGCTATCGCCAGGTTGAAAGTTGAAGATGGTGCATGTCGCTTCATATTCTGTTTAGTGTGAGGTTTGCATGAAGATAATTATCTCGCATCAATTAAGTTCCATCGTTAGCTGACTTTCTAAACCAGAAAGTAGCAAAAATCTGCACTTTACGAGCACCAATTTATACATGAGCACCAAAATAAGTGTAGTTCTGTCAAAACTGTAACATTGGCAGAATGCGTTGTCCTGTTTCCCTGCGTATCTTAAAATCCTCGGACGCTACCATCACCTAAACGAAACAAATAATTCAGGTGCTGCGATTTTATTGAATCCAAGTGAAACTTTTGATTCCCAAGTCCTGTCAAAGGTCAATTTCTGTGCTTTTCCTGAAATCGGTAATGGGTCTCTATTATCTATACTAAAGTTATCTGAGGCCCCATGATAAGATAGTAACTAACAGTAGCCGTGAGTATAAACAATTTTGGGGATTTCCATAATTACGCCGCGGGTTCCTATGAAGTGCCTTGTTAAACGGAAATATTTCGTAATGTACAGTAGTACTCTTTTATGAAAGCTTTATCTTTCTGTCTCGGCTCTTCTCTCAGGCTAACAGATCCGTTCTCAACAGTTCCAGTGCTACATCATCGGCAGAGCAATACTTTCAGTACGTATGAGGTAACTTAAGCTGGTTCCTGTTAAGGTTTGTCACTTTCACAGCGCATAAACAAGAATTTTCGTGCTCTTTTTTCTATCAATGTAAATTTGTATTTTTATTTGGTTACAATAACGAGCCTAAGTGTAATTTCAGTATGGTCAGATTTTTACTCTCGCAGATTTGTGCTCTCTTAGTAAGCGAACTATATTATAATGTCACACTGTAGAGACCGGTTCGCACAGTTGCGTTTAGCTGTGATTAACTGCGGCAAAATTTCAACTTTCGACGAGATAACACATTGACGCCACCTATGGGATAGCCCTGAAACTCTTCAGATGAGTATATTTTAGGCGCCATTATTTCCCCGTGAGCTTGACCTGATTCTCGCAACGTTAGAAAAGTCCACTTCTCAACGATGGTACCCGGATTTGAAATCGCAAATGGTGCGAAAACTTTGGTCTAGTTATACTCAAATCGAAAGAATTCTAGGGCTACCGATAGATGACGCTAATGTGTTCTTTCGGCGCAAACAGTCAGATGTGGTTGTAGCGCGGACGATCGTAATGTGTCAACTAGCCTTAAAGATCCACTCAGGTGGGTTTTTAGATCGTAATTTCGTGACGAAAACTCACCTTACACGCCCTAAGTATCCCAAAACAAAAATTCATATTACAATCACGCATGGGTCTTTTCTCCATTAAAGACACTACCAAACATCGCGACAGGACGCCTTCTGTCTGACATTAATCCCAAAAAAAAAGGAACGTGTTTCTGTGTTTAGTCGCGCTCTTAATAAGAAATAAAAAAGCCACGCATGTGATTATACATTTTGAGTTTCTAGGCACTAAGGGGCACTAAAGTAAAAGTTACTTTAGTGCCCCTTAATGGCCGCCAGTATGATAATTGTCAGTGTGCACTTAAATCTACGAAATAAGTTGAGCTATTAAAAGCTGATGTGTCGGATATATTAACAGTTCTCTTATAGTGCAATTCTATGTTGACAAAACTTAAACTAAGAAAATGCCTATTTTTACCTTTTAATTACAGACGGCATGTTTTACGAGACTCCGGAGGCTTCACACTACCATCTGTGCTGGACTGGCGAATGGCGTTGTGCTTTCTCCTGGCCTGGACATGTGAGGCGCTGTCTACCTTGAGGGGAATTCGGTCCGTGGGAAAAGTAAGCATTAAAGCTCCCTAATAGAGCGAATATATGTATATAAATATATATTACGATGTTTAAAGGGCGTCGCCGAACGGTCTAATATCTTTTTCTTCTAAGTATACGATTAGTGTAAGGATCGACATGAAGGTATGGCTGTATAAATCTTATCGGCTCCCGAACCTTATTCCCACCATATAATTTCAAGAATATCAGAGGAGCATTCATTTTACTAACTCCGTCAGGAAACTTGCTCATTTGACTTCGAGAATATATTGAACGTCAGATACGTCTGTTCGAAGGGAATGTGTTTCACAAACCGTCTTTGGCGAATCGCAACTTCGAGCAGGGACGCATCAATCAAAAGGGCAGCACACATAATGCATAGCGGGGAACACACAGCCAAGTACGCACCGCCGTTGTTTGAGATCAAGGGGGACGGGGGGGGGGGGGACGAAAGTTTTCTAAATTTAGGGAGCCATGCGTGTAACTTGCCGGCGGGGCAAGTCGCACGCAATGCTCCCTATGCGATCAAAAGTCTCCAGAACACCACAGATACGTTCGCAGACAAAGAACGTATTCGACTACGTACTGCGGGATTTGTCCGTTCAGCGAAACTAATTCTGCTAAGCCAGGGCTCAACACTCGGCACCTTTTTGTGTGGGAATTATAGCGCTTGACAAGAGAAACGTATATTCGTGCTCGGTCTATTATTAATGTTCGTGGTTTGTTCTAAGCCCAATTGTTAGCAAAGAAGCAAATTATTTTGTTTTAACTACGCAATCCACAGTTCCATGCTACGTTTGGATGAGTTTTTATTTCCTCTAAGTGTTTCATACACAAATGAAGGAGCGTACAATAAATAAGAGCACAAAAATACTTATTCAATGGTTTACTCTGGTCCAGTTCACTACGACCAACAGTTAGGGAGGTATATATGAAAATGGTTGAACTTGACATTATAAAGAAAGCAGGAGCTTGTCCTGCTTATCTTAACCTGCAAGAGGGTATATTATTATACTGTCAGTATACACATGCCAAAACATTTTTAGAGCAGCAATTGATAATTTGCTAAATGTAGTATACATTTTTCTTTTCAGGTGGTCTATTTGACATCTACAATGCCGTACGTGGTTATGATATCGCTGCTGATCATCACGTGCCTTCAAGATGGCGCGTGGAACGGCATCAAAGCCTTTTTCGTCCCTCACTGGGAGAAGATACTTGAAATTGAGGTAAAAAGTATAACGGTATATTAGCTATCTGTAACACATTTTAATGTTCATCCCTGTGGTACTCGCCTTCTCCGTGCAATGAAATGCACAAAAACAACGTGTATTTTAATTATCATGAGGCAAAGCGTGTCATCAGTTGCATCAGTCGAATAGAAAAATAATATAACGAAAAACATTGTTGAATTCAATATCTGATTTACAAAAGATTAATATTATAAGGTTGTCGTGACCCTCTCATCGTCTCCCTTTTTTGTGTTTAAGGTCTGGTTCAAGGCCTGCGAGCAGTCATTCTTTTCCCTCACCACTGCCTTTGGACACCTCATTATGTACGCTAGCTTCAACGACTTTAACCATCAAGTTGGAAGGTTTGTAAAACGATTATCTTACACTCACTTACTTATCATCAGTCATTTCACATAGGCTCATTATGGTTCCAATCTTTTCAGAGATGCATTTTTCATCAGCATTGCTGACACAATGACCAGCATTCTAGCCGGCTGTGTGGTCTTTGCCACTCTGGGATCCCTGGCCCATGAACTGAACACCGATGACGTATCTCAGGTTCTCAAGGGCGAATCTGGTAAGCGGAATTGTTTTTCTGAAGTTGCGTTTTACGCCATAAAGTGTGACAATGCTGCTACACGTGGTAACGAAGTGGGTCCGTTGCAATACTAGCTAGCATGGATATATATAGGTATATTTTCACATAATGGCCCGTAAACATTAATTTGTTGTGATGTCTGTTTAGCGACTCATAATTATCAAACCTTTGCCTTTTCTATCCCCTGGTCAATATGGACTATATTTCGTTAACGTACAAGCATTATGAGTCTAAGCGTTTGCGCACATTGGATCTAAAATAGAATATCCATATTGCCATGTTGTTCGAGGAGCAAAAGACGAACCGTCTAGTTGCAGTGAAATTGTGGCAGTGGCCACTGCTACTACATGATTAATGGCACTCTATTCTGCTTCGAAGCTGTATAATAGTATTTGATAGTCATTAATATGTATTTATTTAAATTGTTGTGATCAAAATCTCATTGCAACTTTCTCTACATGTTTCATAATTTATTTGATGGCTTTTGCATATTAAATATGACTATGGCTTGATTTTTTCTTTCTCACCTTAAAGATCTTGCCTTGGCCTTCGTGACCTACCCCGAGGCTCTAAGTCGAATCTCGTTCGTCCCTCAACTCTGGTCTGTGATGTTCTTCATCATGCTGTTCCTACTTGGTCTTGGCACTGGTGTAAGTAGTGCCATCTAATACATCCTTATGAACTATTGATTTGTTGCTTGTATTCGGATTATTAATGGCAGTGACAGCACTCTTTGGTTATCGGCGATATATATACCGTTTCGAAGCCTGAACTCTAATACTTCCGTTGCCATATCGGCCTCTCGCAGTCATTGAAATCTTTATAATTTCAAGGGTATAGTAAACACAAATACACGCTGCAAAGGATGTAAATAGAAGCTCGTACAAAAATAAATAAACTATAAGGGGGTGGGGGGGGCACACCTTCTGTAACATTGGAATTTTTTCACGTATGTGGCCACGCAGTCTTTTCATTTTGAAATTTTATTTGGCCAAAAAATAGAAAACGTGGTAACGCGGCCTTATGTATCATATAGCCGGGAGAATTGGAACTCATTCAGCTAAGGCGCGTATCGCCAATATTGTTTTAGTGATCCCATCCGTCCCGCGTTTAAAACACCCCTGAAGAAACGTGGTTTATCTTGTTGTTTTTTATTTCTTAGGAACACCTACGCCACAACTGCGATACTCCAAAATTTAAAATAACTTCTTGTTTCCTCTTTTTTATAGGTTGGAGATGTTCAAGCTATCACCACGGTATTGACCGACCAGTTTCCTAGACTCAGAAAATTCAGAAGCCACATATCAATCCTCTTTTGTGTCATTTGCTTTGGCACCGGTCTCATCCTTTGCACAGACGTAAGTCAACGTGTTTACATTTGATATTTGACCAGTTAAAGAATAATTTGCAAACATTTTGTAACAATCAAAAGCAATGCCAAGTGCAAAACACACAAAAATAAATTTAACTATTATTCTTGAGTTACATTTTAAGCTTCGCTTAGCTTTTCATTGGTAGCGTGACACTTATGACTGTTGTTTATTATTACTATGACTATCTGATTGAGGCGCGTCCAAGGAAATATTTTATAATAATTTATGTGAGAGTGAGGACATGCTTAATTGTTCATTTATTTGCATCAGGCGTCGAAGAGGTGCAAACATCTTACCAGCTTATAAGCAGACAACTAATCTTTGAAGTTCGTAATCCACCACAACGTTTCAGTGTCCAGACTTAACTTTTATAACTGGTCGATAGATTTTGTAGCCATATGCTTTGCAAAGGGGTCTGAATGCCGGATTGTGTAGCCTCTTTAATATTTTCAAAGAATTAACGTGGACGTGGTCTTGCTACGCGCCACACGAGCAGTTCTCAGAAATTTCAATTGCCATCCCAGCCCAATAAATACGTTCCCCGAAGAATTGTAAGTAGTGAGAGAGTGCAGGCGAGCTGGTAATTAATCGACATCTTGTAAACCCTGAGATGGGGAACGATAAAAAAACGGACAAATTTTGTTGTGTTTGTCCGTTTTTTTTATCGTTCCCCATCTCAGGGTTTACAAGATGTCCCCAAAGAGCTGCTGAAAGGGGCAACTGGCGTGAAGTGTGGAAGAATAGAGGTTTTTCTTCTATTTATAATTCAACGTATTTAGCACTTAGGCGACACACCCTACGTGGTACAAAATAGGGACCTTAGAAAGGCTAAAACACGTTACTTTTATTATCGTGCCTCCAGCAAGTCTTCATCAGTAAACAAGTGTAGCATTCAAATTACGTTTTATATAAAAGACGAATCTTTTGATTTCTCCATGACCTTTTCTTAGAGTGGAAACGCATTGCGACTGCTATTCGACAACTATGGTGTTGGACAGGCCGTCTTCATGTACGCCATATTTGAAGTGGTCGGGCTTATGTGGATCTATGGTGAGTTATCTCCAGGCGTTCTTTTGAACACTGGCGATCCCGTTAAGTAACGTCTAATTATAATTCCGGAAAACAAATATATGTCTAAAAGCATAAAATTACATAAGAGCGCAAAGTTCCCAACGAATGTCTAAAATCGGTTTGTATAATTAAAAAAAAATTATTTACCCATTTTTGTTACGAAAAGAAAGACAGAACGAGTGTTAGTTGATATTTTGAATACCCACGGCAAACGACGAGTGGGACGTAAGTTAAATACTGTATATGAAAAAGAAAAACATTTACGTGTAAATTGAGAGATTGTTCGATGTTTGTGAAATGCTGCAAGCATTTCAGTTTTGACAGCATCAGTAAAACGAAACGCGTACTTCAATGTACCCAAAATATCTCGGGGACCTTGTCGTTGTTATAACTTCCCTTAGACAGCCTGTATTCACAGTACATTTCTTTTATTTTTTCCATTGCAGGTCTTAGGAATGTCTGTGATGACTTTGAATTCATGCTCAAAGGGAAAATATCCTGGTATTGGAAGATGACCTGGGGATTCATAACCCCAGTCTCACTAATTGTAAGTTGCATTTCAACGACATCTGAAGTACAGGGTGTCACAAAAGAAAATTTACACGGTCTTTTTACCGCAAAAATAAACTAGGCATCGATCAAACGCTCATTCTCCGCCCAAGGTAGCGCTAGAGGTCACAACCAGATCCCAAGTTTTCAGCCCGATCCGATGACTTAATCAAAAGTTATAAGTGATTTTCTGAAAATTTCAATGGGAAAATGGAGGCCGACGGAGTTTTCGAACACATGGGGCTCTATGGCACCAGAAATCGAAAACGGGCAAAAATGGGCTCCATTTTCCCATTGAAATTTTCAGCAAATCCCTCATAACTTTTGATTAAGTTATCGGATCGGGCTGAAACGTTGGCATCTGGTTGTGACCTCAAGCGCTACCTTTGGGCGGAGAATGAGAGTTCGGCGATGCCTAGTTTATTTTTGCGCTAAAAAAGACCGTGTGAACTTTCTTTTGTGACACCCTGTACACATGCCATTTGCATTCTGTGTTAATAAAGCAATGCCCTAATATACCTTCAACTTTTCCAAAGACATAATATATTGATGCCTGATTGTGCAAAGTACATAAATTAACTAAAATAAGCGTATTTCTCATTTCAAAGCATGTGTCCAGCATTTACAGAATGTGTCCTTCTCAGAAAGATCGGTAATAATCAGCTATAACAGACTATTTATCTGACGTCTTATCTGCTCAAAGTCTTGAATTTGCTACCAACCACTGCCAACTCTGCCTATTCTGAAGTCTATATTTTTTGCCTGAACCGCAATACTATATAATAAGCAGATACTGATACCCGAATACCGCTTGAACGGGGACAAAAAGTTTAGAATATTTCAGTATCCAACGCCTTTCGTGAATATCGAATGTAATACGAGAAGCCGTGGCGTCGGGGCATCATTCGGAGGATTCAATCTAAAACAGGCGAGCTGATTCTGCTTGCCTTGACAAAATTGAAACTCTCATTAAAAAAATAGACAATTTCCATATAATCCTGTCTCGGGCATTATTTTGGCCGCTATTTTTACACATATTCTCTACCCACGCGTCGTGTCCTTTCAGACTTCCTTTTGTTTCCGTATCAAAATTTTTTGGCACTGTTTTAAAGAAAAATATTATTATACCTGTGAAATAAACTAAAACATGTACACGAGAGCCTTACACCTATTAGAACTTCTAAAATATATTAAATTGTGTTCTAGAATGTACCTTTTACTTATTTTTATCCCAGGCAATATTTATTTATGGCAACGCGACGGAAGGAAGCGCCTCCAGCTTACCACCGCTAGGACAGATTATCGGATGGGTAATGGCAGCCATTGCGATCGGTCAAGTGCCACTCTGGATGCTTGTGACATTCGTGAAAGCGCCCGGATCCACTCTCATTCAGGTAACTTCGTTTTGTTTTGGTCTGTCTACATGCCGCGTCCAAGAAAGTGGTCTCTCGATTTTCGCCTGATGACGTCACACAAGTGTCATGCTGTCGCCGGCCGCGATCCTGGCGGTGTCACAGCAGCAGTAATGGATGTTGCAGACGCCTGCTCTGGTGTAGGTTGCTCTCCAGCTTTACAGTCCACGGAAGCTTCAGCAACCAGGAGTTGGGACGCCGCGACGACAGCGACGCTCGCGTTCACTCGTGCTTTTCGCCAGCCTTTCTACGACCAACCGCCAGGATCGCGACATCCAGCAGCGTGACACTCCGCCTTTGGTGACGTCATCTGTTGCTACTTGCGGACCACTTCCAATGCATGGGTGGAATGCAGAGCGCAAGTTCGTCTGCTTCTTGCACAGGGGTTGCGATGATGCCAGAAAGACGCCGAGCTCTTATTGGCTGATTGAAAAAAAATAGTGGGTGGACCTTAATGCATCTAGCACTGAGGTCTACCCACTATCCTTTCAATCAAAGCCAATCAGAGCTCGGCGTCAGTCTGACGTCACCGCAACTCTCGCGCAAAAAGCAGACGACTTCCTCTCCGCATAGGACGCGAAACGCACCAGTCGGAGACCCGTTCCAGTCATCATAGTTTCGTAGCGCGCAGTAATCGGACGCTTTATTGTCCAAAATAGCGGGGGAAAAACGTTCCGGAAAGGAATGGAGATATGTGCTGTCGGATGTAAACGATGTCCTGCGATTATGGCCAGTCACTGCGATTAAAGAAGATTACCGTGACGAGGACTTGAAACACGCGCAGAACAAAAGCGGGATTTACATAGTGAGCACGCGGAAACGTCGTGTTCAGGGTCGCTGTGCTCGTTGTGGATTTGTGACAAGGTGTTTTCTTGGTTTTGTTATTATCTAATCATACTCCCGACTCCCGAGATGTCGGAGGTTGTTCCTCCGCGGGTCTGTAAAAGACGCGAGGATGACTTAATATACCAAAATCGTAGCGTCATGTGCGCCCATTAGTCGGCAGCACATGGATCGTAACGACTCCTGCAACCGAGCAATATTACCAGGGAAATAGATGAAACCCCCGTCAACTTGACATATCCCAATCCAAATGTGGTGAATTGAAATTCTACAACTGCCGCCTTACTGTTGGATCTACATGTGGAAATGTCAATTCGAAACAAGTAAATATATCGGTAAAAAAATTACTCAAACGATACCTCGTTGAGTAACTAATGAAATAAAACATGTAGCGACGCAAACATTCCTTCCGAGATTGAATGTCTTCATTCAGTGCCTTTTCCCATTTCCAACTCATAAATACGTTTTTCGCTTCATTTTCAGAAATTGAAATCAACCTTCACGCCAGATGCTAACTACGGTCCAAGTGATCCGAACGTCCGCAAGGAGTGGAAGCTGTGGAAAGCAGCTAGAAACAACAAAGATTCAGTGGTCCCCATATATGCCATCAACGGACAAGAAAATCCCTCTTTCACGCCAGACATCATCAACAGTTGATGATTGTTGTGCACGCACTTATATCTGTGATAACCATCATCGTTTCACCCTAAGTTTTACGCATACGTCCAAATCGAGTGAACACGTTTCCCTCTTTTAATATTGATCATGCATGTCATGTGTAAGTCTCGTCATCATTTTAATAAAGACGCTTAAAGGGACCATGAAATGATTCTGAAATCGAACTTCATCCACCAGACGCCGTAAAAGGCGTGAAAAGTAACACAAAAACACAAAAATAGGGCGCCAGAAAATATTCTTTGCTATAGAACTTTTCAAAGAAAACTGGACTCTTTTGCGGCTTCTTTCCTTCGAAAGCTCTCTGCCTTTTCACTGCTATGCATCCGCGGAACTGCAGCACGTCAGCAGAATGCACGTCGCCTATTGGGTAAGTGCCTACCTCACCAGCACCGCGATCATAAACAATAAATAGCCGGCAAATGTTTCCTAAAAGCTTTGTTAAATAATATTCAGATCCACATTTTGTAGCATAATTAGAGATGTGTGACGAAAATTGCCAAATTTGATAATGCTGAGAGCCAAGCACCATCTATCGTGTGGTAAACGAAGCTGAGAGCCAGCTCCGGAGCTGTCCCAGGCTGTCCTTTTTACGATCAAATCAGCATGACTGACAGCGTCGCTTGGTCACTGTGGTCACGACGACCAACGAACGTTTATTTTTTACGTGTTCTTCTCGCGCGTTCCGACTTCAAGCAGCAAAAAAAAGTACTTGAAACAGACCACGACGAACAAGAACGCTGGATCCACAAACACCCGAGAGAAGCTACAACGCGTCTACGAATCCACCGAACTCGGCAGATAGGCCTAGAAGCCGACTCAGTGCTGCGTTGCTTCAACGGTCCTTGGCCAAGACCGTCTGCCCACGACCGGTTGGCGTGCTGAATGGAATATGCCCGCGCGACCCTTGTGGACCCTTCCCGTATTATAGTTTGATCGCTGACCTCAATTTTAGATTAACAGGTGAGGTCAATCTCTTCCCCTTGTCATCTCCTTGTTTTCCGAGGCAGTGTTGACGAACACTGTCGTCTCGTCGATTCTATCTACTTGTTTTGTGTGATATAGAGCTCGAATAAACGCCGTATGGATTACCTTCGTAACACGGTATGTACACTTTGTTATTAGTATGCCATTTTTATTCTGACACGACTGCACGTCACTGTCGAGCTATAAAAGTTCGTGGGAGCTACGTGCAATGCCGGGCCAACCTTCCTTTGCCGAGTGCCACGTCAGTATCGAGTTGCAATCGTAAAAGATCGGTCCCGAAGCGCTCACCAACAGCGCGAATACAGCACTTCCATCAAACGCGCGTCCGCTCCGAGTGTGAACAAGTATATACATGGCTCTTGCTGACACTGTCGTAGCTCAAACGTATCTTTTTTAACGTCGGCTCGCTCCTGCATCTCCGAGGCCGCGAAAAACGCCGCGGCGATTTGTTTCATCTACGTCGCTTTGCAAACGACTGGAGGGGAGGGGATTTATACATGCGCAGAAGCTTACGGGGAAAAGGTCCATTGGCTTAGCACTTGAGAAATAGTGTTACCGAAATCGTTCGTCTGCAGGAAATAAATGGTCTGTTAAGTGGGTAAAAAGATTAAAAATCTAAACCCTCCCATTAGATATCCAGCTCAGGGGTGGGGTTTTGCCTATATTGGATGCACCCAAAAATTGTCTATGCGGAGGGCAAGTTCGTCTGCTTCTCGCGCAGGGGGTAGCGGTGACGTCAGAACGCCGAGCCCTGATTGGCTGATCGCGGTCCCCTATCTGAGCGTCGTCTGCTCCTTTGCAGCGTCGTCTGCTCGCAACGTCGTCTGCGTCTGTCTTACCTTTCCTGCGACTTTTGCAAGTGGAGAGGCCAGATTCACGAAACTATCTTACGCCAAAAATATGCGTAAGACAAAACTTAAAAACAAATTCGTATTCACGAACCGAAATTATCGTAAGTTTTGCGCAGGTTACGACAAAATCCTACGACAGCTCCGAAGCTACGCACTTGTTACGATCAAACCAGCATGGCCGACAGCGTCGCGGTCGCGACGACCAACGGACGTTTATTTTTCTACGTGCGCTTCTCTCGCGTCCCGACTTCAAGCAGCAAGAAAAAAGTAAAAAGTACTTGAACCAGACCACGACGAACAAGAACGCTGGATCCACAAACACCCGGGAAAAGCTCCAACGGCCACGATTCCACCGACACCGACCAAGCGAACTCGGCAGATAGGCCTAGCAGCCACTCCGACTCGGTGACCGTCTGCCCACGACCGGCTGGCGTGCTGAATGGAATGTGCCCGCGCGACCCTTGTGAACCCTTCCCGTATTATACTGTGATCACTGACCTCAATTTTAGATTAAGAGGTCAATCTCTTCCTCTTGTCATCTCCTTGTTTTCCGAGGCAACGGCGACTCTCGCCGGTGAAAAAGCGGTGAATATCCGACAGACGCACGAAAGGTAAAGGAGCCATCGCTTTGACTAGCAGACGTAAAGCAGACGACGTTAACTGCGCCAACCCGCCGACGCCGTTAAAGAATGAGGAGTCTTGCCGCACACGAAAGGGGGGAAAAAGTATTTGGGAGGGAACTTGCGGACACTAACACGCTCACTCTCGGTTCTTAGCAAACGAACCTCGGCGTCTCGGGACACCTCGCCAGTGAGTACTTTGACTTCCTCCTTGATGCGCGTCTGCTAGTTGTTCGACAAAAACAACGAACCGCTCGAGTTATTTCGTCTGCCCTCTCTGAAAGGCGAAGTCGAGCTCGCTCGTAAAGACCTGCACTTCCGAAAGTCGCAGGAAAGGTAAGACAGACGCAGACGGCGTTGCGAGCAGACGTTGTTGCAAAGGAGCAGACGACGCTCAGATAGGGGACCGCGATCAGCCAATCAGGGCTCGGCGTTCTGACGTCACCGCTACTTCCTTTCTCATGCGCAGAAGACGAAAATGAGCCCACTTGCGAGGCGTATAGACATTAAGGTATGGCTGTATAAATCTTATCGGCTCCCGAACCTCTATTCCCACCATATAATTTCAAGAATATCAGAGGAGCATTCATTTTACTAACTCCGTCAGGAAACTGCTCATTTGACTTCGAGAATATATTGAACATCAGATACGTATATTCGAAGGAAATGTGTTTCACAAACCGTCTTTGGCGAGTCGCCACTTCGAGCAGGGACAAATCAATCAAAAGGGCAGCACACATAATGCATAGCGGGGAACACACAGCCAAGTACGCACCGCCGTTGGTTGAGATCAAGGGAGCAGGAGGGGGGGGGGACGAAAGCATTTCGGTTTATCAGGGGGAGTGAACAGTGAACAAACGCATGAGGTGTCTAAAGGGAAGACGAGCTTCATCAGGTACGCTAATGAGCTTACTTGCAATATGACGACACCATGATCGAATACGACTAAGAAATTTTAAGTTTGGCGCGAATACTATAGCTTCGTACTAGTGTAATAATCACTTTGTCGCCGTATATTCAACATCTGACCTCTATCGTACTCGCTGATGTAACAAACAACATTGACATTAAAGACGTTGGAAGTGCGCAGCATGGAAATTACACTTGTCTCCCGATCCACTGCCAATCTAGCTGCGTGGTATAGCTATGAACACTTGTCGGCTCCAATACTAAGGTATTACGGGCTAGGGCGCCACGTACTCTGGTCCGCAGATTGAGAATGTTAGCACCGCTTATGTTCCAGCACTTTAACGTAGAAAGACTTCTTGGGCTCGACCCCTCTACCGGAGTGGGCTTACGTCGCTCTAAATTTAGGGAGCCTTGCGTGTTACTTGCCGGCGGGGCAAGTCGCACGCAATGCTCCCTATGCGATCAAAAGTCTCCAGAACACCACAGATACGTTCGCAGACAAAGAACGTATTCGACTACGTACTGCGGAAATTGTCTGTTCAGCCTGCCCGCTTCGATCCGGATGAGCATCGTACCGGCGTGCGGTCGTGTATCACTACTGCGTGGTGCACGTTGAAGACCCCAGGCTAGCGGTTGTACCGCACTGGCTAAATTGCTCATCTACAGCGAGTGACTCGTCGCAAACTTTAAAATGGCTGACCAACTACGACGCTGTATCAAACATCCCCACAACCCAATTTTTTTTTCTGTTCAGCGAAACTAATTCTGCTAAGCCAGAGCTCAACACTTGGCACTTTTTTGTGTGGGAATTATAGCGCTTGACAAGAGAAACGTATATTCGTGCTCGGTCCATTATTAATGTTCGTGGTTTGTTCTAAGCCCAATTGTTAGCAAAGAAGCGTACCAAAGAAGGAGCTTACAATAAATAAGAGCACAAAAATACTTACTCAATGGTTTACTCTGGTCCAGATGCCTACAACCAACAGTTAGGGAGGTATATTTGAAAATAGTTGACATTATAAAGAAAGCAGGAGCTTGTCCCGCTTATCTTTACCTGCAACAGGGTATACTATTATGCTGTTAGTGAACACAAGCCAAAACATTTTTAGAACAGCAATTGATTATTTTCTAAATGTGGTATACATTCTTCTGTTCAGGTGGTTTATTTGACATCTACAATACCGTACGTGGTTATGATATCGCTGCTGATCATCACTTGCCTTCAAGATGGCGCGTGGAACGGCATCAAAGCCTTTTTCGTCCCTCACTGGGAGAAGATACTAGAAATTGAGGTAAGAAGTAAACGGTATATTATCTATCCGTAACATATTTGAATGTTGATCCCTGCGGTAACCGCCATCACCGTACAATAAATTGCACAAAAACATCTCTTAATTTTCATGAGGGCAAAGCATGTCAAGGCCACCGGGCAACACGTGTTCTTAAACCCGAGGGGCTATTCACGGAAAATATATACTCTTGCATCAGCTGAATAGAAAAATAATCTAACGAATAATATTGCAGAATTAAATATTTCATTTACAAAGAACTACTATTACAATTGCTTGTCCTCCATTTTTTTTTTGTATTTAAGGTCTGGTTCAGGGTTTGCGAGCAGTCATTCTTTTCCCTCACCACTGCCTTTGGACACCTCATTATGTACGCTAGCTTCAACGACTTTAACCATCAAGTTGGAAGGTTTGTAAAACGATTATCTTACACTCACTTACTTATCATCAGTCATTTCACATAGGCTCATTATGGTTCCAATCTTTTCAGAGATGCATTTTTCATCAGCATTGCTGACACAATGACCAGCATTCTAGCCGTCTGCGTGGTCTTTGCCACTCTAGGATCCCTGGCCCATGAACTGAACACCGATGACGTCTCTCAGGTTCTCAAGGGCGAATCCGGTAACCCGGATTGTTTTTCTGAAGTTGCGTTTTACGCGATAAAATGTGACAATTTTGCTACGTCATGATAACAAAGTAGGTCCGTTGCCACGCTAACTAGTATGACAGTATATATTTTCAATTAGTGGCCCGTTAACTATAATTTGCTGTGATGTCTTTCTTTCCGACTCATACAGAAATTATCAATCCTCTGCCGTTTCTATCCCCTGGCCATTATGTCCCATGTGTCATTCACGTGCAGATATCATGAGTCTAAGCGTTTGCGCACCTTGAATTCAAAATAGAGTATCCATATTGCCATGTTGTTCGACGAGCAAAAGACATACCGTCTACTTGAAGCGGGCTGTGGCAGCTGCCGCTGCAACTGCATGTTTAATGGTGCTCTTTCTTCTGCCCTCGAAGCTGTATAAAATCATTTTATAGTCATTAATGTGTATTTAATTACATTATTGTGATACAAATTTGATTACAACTCTCTTTAAATGCTTCATGATTTATTGGATGGTTTGTGCATATTAAATATGACTATGGCTTGCTTTTTTCTTTCTCACCTTAAAGATCTTGCTTTGGCCTTCGTGACCTACCCCGAGGCTCTAAGTCGAATCTCGTTCGTCCCTCAACTCTGGTCTGTGATGTTCTTCATCATGCTGTTTCTACTTGGTCTTGGCACTGGGGTAATACATCATTCTGGACCATTGAGTTGTTGCTTGTATTCGGATAATTACTGGCAGTGAAATCACTCTTTGGTTATCGGCGATAGGCATACCGTTTCGTTGCCTGAACTAAAATTCTTCCGTTGCCACATCGGTCTCTCACAGCCATTGAAATCTTTAAAATTTCTAGAGTATAGTAAACATAAATACTTGCTGCAAAAGCTGTAAAAATGCTTGGAAAAACAAAACAAAAAAGGTGTGTGTGTGGGGTGGGGGGAAGGGGGGGGGTCTACTTGGCCACAGTATAGAAGACGTGGCAACGTGGTTGTATGCTTCATATAGCCAGGAGAATTGAAAATCACTCAGCTTAGGCGCTATCGTCAATATTGTTTTAGTGATCACACCCGTCTCGAGTTTAAAACACGACTGAAGGAACGCGGTTTATCTTGTCTTATATCTTAGCCACACCTATGCCACAACTGCGCTGCTCCAATATTTAATATGCAATATCTTCTCGCTTTTTTAATATTTTTATAGGTTGGAGATGTTCAAGCTATCACCACGGTATTGACCGACCAGTTTCCGGGACTCAGAAAATTCAGAAGCCACATATCAATCCTGTTTTGTGTCATCTGCTTTGGCACCGGTCTCATCCTTTGCACAGACGTAAGTCAACGTGTTTCAATTTGACGTTTTCCCAATTAAAGATAAATTTGCAAACATTATGCAATAATCAAAACGAATGCCACGTGCTAATCATGCAAAAATAAGTTTAACTATAACCCTTAATTTACAATTGAAGCTTCGCTTAGCTTTTCATCGGTAGCAGCATGACACTTATGACTGCCGTATATTAATACTATGACTATCTGACTGAGGCGCGTTCAAGGAAATATTTTATAATAATTTATGTGAGAGTGAGGACCTGGTTAATTGTTCATTTATTTGCATCAGCCGTTGAAGAGGTGCAAGCACCATACGAGCTTATGAGCAGACCACAAATCTTTGAATTTTGTAATTCACCAGAAAGTTTCAGTGTCCAGACTTAACTTTCATAACTTTGATAGATTTTGTAGCCATATGCTCTGCAAGGGATATGTCTGAATGCCGGATTGTGTAGCCTCTTTTTATAGTCTCGAATAATTAACGTGGATGTGGTCTTGCTACGCGCCACACGGGCAGTTCCTAGGAATTTCAATTGCCAATCCTAGTCCAATAAATAGGTTCTCCAAAGAGCTGCTGAAGGGTGCAACTGACGTGGCGCGTGGAAGAATAGAGGTTTTTCTTCTATTTAATAGTTGAACGTATCTAGCACTTCCACGACACAACTTACGTGGTACAAAACTTTAAAAAGGCTAAAACACGTTACCTTTATTATCGTGCCTGTAGCAAGTCTTCATTAGTAAACAATTGCAGCATTCAAATTATGTTTAATATAAAATACGAATCTTTTGTTTTCTCCATTACCTTTTCTTAGAGTGGAAACGCATTGCGACTGCTATTTGGACAACTATGGCGTTGGACAAGCCGTCTTCATGTACGCAATATTTGAAGTGGTCGGGCTTATGTGGATCTATGGTGGAGTTATCTCCAGACGTTCTATTGAACACTGGCGATCCCGTTAAGTAACGTCTAATTATAATTCCGAAAACAAATTGATCTCTAAAATCATCGTATTACATAAGCGCACAAAAGTTGCTGATGAATGTCTGAAATCCGTTCGTTTAATTACTAAAAAAATGATTTGACATTTTTTTTCGTACGAAAAGAAAGACCGAACGAGTATTAGTTAATATTTTGAATACCCACGACAAATGACGTAGGGGTGGGACGTGAGTCAGATACTAGTATGAATAAAAGGTTACAAAGCGCGAACAAACGAGGACCATAAAGAAACACGGACGACAAGACAGGCTCTTCACTCTCAACTGGTTTTACTAACACCACTGTCCCGCACATACAGGGTGAAACAAGGAGACGGCAGGCTCTTTAAATCGACCGCAAAATTCGGTTTCTTAACCTATCGCTCTACGATTTTGTGCAGCGTTGCCCCCAGATGGTGCATTTTTTTTGTAAAATTTGCAAAGAGCGAACTTACCTGAGGAAAAAGTAAAGAAAGAAAAAGGCTTAGCTCCTATGGAAACGCAGCGACGCCACCGGTCTTCAAACAACACGGCGCCGTTTCGCACGGGAGACAAGAGATGGCGCAACGAACGCCGCCAACGAACGAGCATACGGCGCCGAGAGCCGGCGTTTTTAGCAGACAATCTTTTCGACTCAAAAGCGGCTCGCGTTCCGCAGGCGGCGACATTTGCAGAAACAAAAACAGGCGCGGTAACAACAAGGAACTGCAGTTCCTTGTCTGCTAAACACGGCGGCTCTCGGCGTCGTCTGCTCGTTCGTTGGCGGCAGTTGGCGTCGCGACCGCTTGCGCCATCTCTTGTCTCCCGTGCGAAACGGCGCCGTGTTGTTTGCAGACCGGTGGCGTCACTGCGTTTCCATAGGAGCTAAGCCTTTTTCTTTCTTTACCTTTTCCTCAGGTAAGTTCGCTCTTTGCAAATTTTACAAAAAAAATGCACCATCTGGGGGCAACGCTGCACAAAGTCGTAGCGCGATAGGTTAAGGAACCGAATTTTCCGGTCGATTTAAAGAGCCTGCCGTCTCCTTGTTTCACCCGGTATACTTATGTGCCCAAACCACATCCACTCCAGACCGCCACAATCAGAGCCAACCTTCCAGGCTACGCCATCTCACTCCGCAAGCAAATACAGCGTTATGATCGGAGCGCTTTGGCGCAATTGTTTTCTTGTCTTTATGTAGATACGCTCTGCAATCTCTCTTTTTCCGTTTTTTCCTTTGCCTTTCTTAAAAACTCGCCTACAATGGTCCGGCGAGATGGCGCCCCGCGTTGTTGCGCGCACTCAAATTATGTTTCTCGTTGCTCTGTCATTGAAGCAGCGCGCAGATCTGCCCGGTAACGCAGACTCTGCCACAACTAAACGGAATCTCGTGCACCGCATTGGTGACGCACGCAGTATATTGCACCGCGTGTTTCTTGGAGCACGGTGTCTTGCACTACGCATTGTCAACATTTCGGACTAAATCCGAACGCAAGTTTACACGCTGCCGAAGAAACCACGTTAATGTCGTGGCTCCTACCGCCGTCATCTACCGTACTATCTACCGTATCTGTGTGTCCGATGTTTGCGAGATGCTGCAAGCATTTCAGTGTTGGCAGCATCAGTAAAACGGCAACGCGTACTGAGGCAGTGGCTCCAATGTACTCCAAAATATCTCGATGATTTGGTCGTTGTTATAACTTCATTAGACAGCCTGTATTCACAGTACATTTCTTTTTTTTCCTATTCACAGGTCTCAGGAACGTCTGTGATGACTTTGAATTCATGCTCAAGGGGAAAATATCCTGGTATTGGAAGATAACCTGGGGATTCATAACCCCAGTCTCACTAATTGTAAGTTGCATTTCAACGACATCTGAAGTACACATTCCATTTGCATTCTGTGTTGATGAAACAATGTCCAAATATACCTTCTATTTCCCAAGGACACATTATACCGATGCTTGATTGTGCAAAGTATTTCAATTAACCAAAATAAACATAACTCCAATTTCAACGCATGTTTCCAGCATTTACAGGTTGTATCCTTCTCAGAAAGATCGGTAATAATCTGCTGTAACAGACTATTTATGTGACGTCTTATCTGCTCAAAGTCTGGAATTCGCTACCAACCACTGCCAACTCTGCCTATTCTGAAGTCTATCTTTTTTGCCTGAACCGCAATACCTTTGTATCTCAATAAGCAGATACTCCACCCGAATACCACCTGAACGGGGACAAAAATTGAGATTGTTTCAGTATCCAACGTCTTTCGTGAATATCGAATGTGATACGAGGAAACATGGCCACCGGGGCATCATTCGGAGGAGTCAACCTAAAGCAGGCGAGCTAATTCTGCTTGCCTTGCCGAAATAGAAAGTATAATTAAAAAATGGACGATTTCCTTATAACCTGGTTTCGGGTACTATTTTGTCCGCTGGTTTTGCATATTATGACTACGCACGCATCGTGTCCTCTGAAGCTTTTTTTTTCTTGTCTACATTTTTTTTTGCATATTTAAAAAAAATAATACACATGCGAAATAAACTAAAACATGTACAGTCCCTACCAATATGAAAGACCCACTGGGAGCGCGTGGCTTCGAGGGGGAGGAGGCTCAAAACCGAAAGCAGAACCTGATTGTGCGCGTTGCGCTTTAGCTGAGCCCCGAGTGAGCGTCCTCCCCTTAGAAGCTGAATGGAACTGCACGGAGCGCTCGCAGCGCCCCCGCCACCCACAGCCTCGGCCACACGCTCCCAATGGGTCTTTCATTTTGCAGGGGACTATACACACAAAGCCTTACACCTATTAGAAGTCCTAAAATATATTAAATTGTGTTCTAAAATGTACCTTTTGCCTTATTTTTATCCCAGGCAATATTTATTTATGGCAACGCGACGGAAGGAAGCGCCTCCAGCTTACCACCGCTAGGACAGATTATCGGATGGGTAATGGCAGCCATTGCGATCGGTCAAGTGCCACTCTGGATGCTTGTGACATTCGTGAAAGCGCCCGGATCCACTCTCATTCAGGTAACTTTCTTTTTTGTTTTGGTTTGTCTACATGCCGCGTCCAAGAAAGGGGTCCCTCTATTTCCGCCTGATGACGTCATACAAGTGTCAAGCTGTCGCCGGCCGCGATCCTGGCGGTGTCACAGCAGCAGTAATGGATGTTGCAGACGCCTGTTCTGCTGCAGGTAGCTCTCCAGCTTGACAGTCCACGGAAGCTTTGGCAACCAGGAGTTGGGACGCCGCGACGACAGCGACGCTCGCGTTCGCTCGTGCTTTCGCCAGCCTTTCTACGACCAACCGCCAGGATCGCGACATCCGGCAGCGTGACACTCCGCCTTTAGTGACGTCATCTGTTGCGACTTGCGGACCACTTCCAATGCATGGGCGGAATGCGGAGCGCAAGTTCGTCTGCTTCTTGCACAAGGGTTGCGATGATGTCAGAACGCCGGGCTCTTATTGGCTGATAGAAATAAAAATAGTGGGTAGACCTCAAGGCATGTAGCATTGCGGTCTACCCACTATCCTCTGAATCAAAGCCAATCAGAGCTCGGCGTCTCTCTGACGTCACCGGAACTCTTGCGCAGGAAGCAGACGACTTGCTCTTCGCATACGGCGCTGAACGCACCCGTAGCAGACGCGTTCCAGTCATCGTAGTTTTACAGCACGCAGTAATCGGACGCTTTAATAGACTTTTAGCAGATCGTTTTTTCGCCCCGGTAACGATACCTCCTCTCCCCTCCGGTGGCCTGGGGCTTGCAACGCATCGTTATCGGGTATCGTTATGGGGGTGAAAAAACGATCTACTAAAACGCTCTAATGTCCGAAATAGCGGGGAAAACGTTGCGGAAAGGGAGAATGGAAATATGTGGTGTCGAATGTAAACAACGTCCTACGACCACGGCCAATCAAAACGATTAAAGAAGATAACCGTGACGAGGACTTGAAACACACGCAGATCGAAAGCGGGATTTACATACTAAGCACGTGGGAACGTCGCGTTCAGGGTCGCTGAGCTCGTTGTGGATTTGTGACAAGGTGCTTGCTTGGCCTTGTTATTATCTAATCGTACTCCCGAGATGATGGAGGTTGTCCCTCCGAGGGTCTGTAAAAGACGCGAGGATGATTTATTATATATCAAAATCGTAGCGTCATTTGCGTCCATTTGTCAGTAGCAAATGGATCGTAACGACTCCTGCAACCGACCAATATGACCCGGGAAATGGATGAAATCCTGTTACCTTCACATATCCCGATCGAAATGTGGTTGATTGAAATTCTATGACTACCGTCTTACTGTTGGAACATCAACATGTGAAAATGTCAATTGAAAACAAGTATATATATCGGTAAAAAAATGTGACTCAAACGAAACCGCATTGAGTAACTAATTAAATAAAATGTAAACAGTCCTACCAAGATTGACTGTATTCGTTCAGTGCCTTTTCAAATTTCTAACTCATAAATACGTTTATCGCTTCATTTTCAGAAATTGAAATCAACCTTCACGCCAGATGCTAACTACGGTCCAAGTGATCCGAACGTCCGCAAGGAGTGGAAGCTGTGGAAAGCAGCTAGAAACAACAAAGATTCAGTAATCCCCATATATGCCATCAACGGACAAGAAAATCCTTCTTTCAAACCAGACATCAACAGCTGATGATTGTTGTGCATGCACTAATATCTGTGATAATCATCGTCGTTTCAGCTTAAGTTTTACGCATACGTCCAATTGACTGAACATGTTTCTTTCTTTTAATATTGATCATGCATGTCATCTGTAAGTCTCGTCATCGTTATAATAAAGGCACTTAATGTTGTATCCATCTGGTTTTCTGATAAAATATGGCCGTACAGATTGCACCATAGTTTGAAAGTCGAGGAAACGAACATTTTTCATCTGAAGACTCGTTTAAAAATAAAAATAAAACAAAAACGTTTTGGAGGCAAGATTTGTCAAATGTCAGAGCAAGTTCAAGCCTGAGAAAGTCTGTGTGTGAGTAAAAATGTCTAATGGCATGATTACGTCAGTCTCTAGGGCCTTTTCACTAGTGTTCAATATCACACCAATGCTGTCTTGTCAACATTGATGTGATACTTGCACCGCATAAATTAATTCAGAGTTTCGTAGTACGCTGTGCTCTCTGTTCATGCACATAGTCTTCAGAGCTTGAAGTTAATTTATTTGCAATGGACATTTTTCCAGTAACGAGCACCGTCTGCGGAGTTGTCTTCAAACTAGAAATGAAGGGCAGCCCAACTTGCCACCGGCGCTCAGAATACATTGGCATCGTTCTGTTGTATTGACCTTCGTTTGCTTTTATGGCCCATACTAGGCTAGCGTATACTCAAACAAGAATGGCCAAGAAAGACGAAATACGCGCAAAGATAGGTGCTGAATATGTTGATCAACCGGAACTTTGTCCTGCTAAAAAGGCGACAGCGGGAAGCAAGGCCAGGAAAGGGGGTGTACACATGCGCAGAAGCTTACAGGAAAAAGGTCAATTGGATTAGCACTTCAGAAATATTCTTACCGAAACCATTAGTCTGCAGGAAAAGAATAGTCTGTTAAGTGGGTAAAAAGGTTGAAAAATCGAAACACTCGCATTGGTTAGCCAGCCCAGGAGTGTGGTTTCGCCGAACTTGCATGCACCCAAAACTTTTCTCTCTACGTTTTAATCTACTGCGGGTATAATTATCCAGGCCGAACTTTGCGTCGCTTTTTCAACTCTAGACGAGCCGTACCGGCCCCCCTTTCATAGTCACTGAGCTTAAGAATCGCAGGGTGTGGACAATTAAGTTCACGCTTTTTTGTTTCGTAGTCCGTTCTTCACCGTTAATAAAGAAACAAAAAATATTTTATGCGGGAAGGAGTGGCAGACAAGATGTCTTCAAAGTCAGGACTACCCAGTTTCGCACGTTGAGGTACCTTTCAGAACACCCATCATAATGAAATGCAAGTCGGTTTGCGATTGAAAACGTCGTTTCATACATTCGGTCCAAAACGCCGTGCGTGGTGTTTATAACGAGCCGTGGACCGTGGGTGAGTGAGGAAACGTTTATTTAGCCACGATTGTGGCAGGCGCTGTAGTGTGTAATTTCCGCGATAGGTGGCAGCACTTAGCAACTCGATTCATGATTCAAGGGGAAAAGTGTCTCAAGAGGATACCAGATGGCAGCACTTGCTTCAACGCCTCTCTGGAGGGGTGGGTGGTCTGGCGGGCTCTTCGAGTCTCCAGATACCTGAAATTTTCACCAGCCCGTTCAATACCGCCCCTTGTTTTAGGACAACAACGCCCTGGGTTCTCGCAGCTCGCCTTCTCGCTCACGCATATCACGTGGCAACCAGTGATTTCGCTACACCCCCCTCCCCCATTGTTTTTACGAAGGCACCCTCTTAATACGCAAGACTCCTCTATTCTCAATGCCCCCCCCTTAACCCCCCATCCCCTTCTAACAACTTAGACCCCCCCCCCCCCCCTAATTTCGATTCCTGAGGAAACCCTTGTGGCAACACATTTTTTTATTTGTTTTCTAACCAACTACATGCGTGCATTTTACTGGACGGAAATCGCAAATACGAGTTTAGCGAAACCACAATTACGATTGACATGCAAAAAATACCTTTATTTTTTTTAAGCGTGGAATTATATTTTGTGTTTATATTCCCAAACAATTTTCGGTCTGTTTCTCAGACATGCTCCTGCTAACTCCCGTCTACAACTTGCACTGTTTCCTCAAATATTTTTAGTAAATATTTGTGTCTAAGATAATCGAAAATGTGCAGAAGAATGAACGGTGCTTGATCGCATTAATCAAATTTTACGAAACCGCCGAAACACAAAATCATTGGCTGAGCCAGGATTTGAGCTCTGGGTCTCCCAATATCCCGCCGGGTGTGCTCACCACTCCACCCCACCACCTTTTTTTTCTTTACAGACGAGGCTTTAGTGACATCCACCAGGTGCTCTTTGCTAATCGTTTAATTCGTTTTAAAATTCCTTTTCGTGACTTCTTTAACAGGATATTGGTGTGTCCGATGTGATACGGCTCTTTTGAACACATATAGACCAAAAAATGAGCGCCGAAATTTCGTTGTAGTATCTCTTTAAGTCGTCGCGTCTTGCGGACGCCAGCGAGGTCGCCATTTTTGTGGTTGCGTTCCCTGTACGCTACAAGGCGCCCCCGGACCGAGAGAAACAGGCTTATGGGTCGTAGCAATGCAAATACTTTCCCGAGAGACAAGTGCTTCGAGTTCACGGAGGGACCTCGTTGAATATAACAAGACAAGAATGACATAAAAGCAAGAACAGTGTGCTTTGTCACACCGAGCATGCTGAAACCTCAGTGGTAGAATTCAAGATGTCCGTAGCTTTCTTCAGTTTCGCGGTCTTCAACAAACGGCGTTTAGAAAGAAGCGAATAAATCATCATATAAGCTCCGTTATATAGCTTGCATTAAAGGGATACTACAACAAAATTTCGGCGCTTATTTTTTCGTCTATATGGGTTCTTAGGAGCAGTATTACATCGAACACACCAATATCTTGTTTAAAAAAGTCACAAAAAGGAATTTTAAAACGAATTAAACGATTAGCAGAGACCACCTGGTGGATGTCGCTAACGCCTCGTTTGTAATGCCCGCCTAGGAGCCTTGAGAGGTAGTGACGGTGAATGTCTCGCCTCCGGCCACGACGAGAGAAGAGGGAAGGAGGAACTCCCATCTTCCCGAGAATCTCTTTTGTGTGCCCCAGAAGTAGCTATCGTCCCTCTACAAGATTATAGAAGATTAACCCTCACTCAAAATTCGTACAAAAGCCGCAGCTTCGGTGGCTGGAACGACTAGGCCATCCTCTCGACGTCAGCCTCGCCGTAGCTTTGCTCGTCCCGAGACGAACTACGTCACGATTGCGTTGGATGTCACGTGCTCTCCGCCGGCTGTTCTTCGAGCGCTTGCCAGAGTGGGCCGTTTATAACGAAAAATACAGCCACCAGGCTCAAAATACAAACGTGCGATTGTCATTTACGGATGTTGTGGATCATATTCAACCTATTTTTGAACACGACGGGTATATTTCAAATTTCGTTGAAGTATCCCTTTAAAGTACATACCATTAAAGGGGCACTGAAGTCGATTCTAAGATCGCCCTTTTGTTGTGACAACTCAATCTAGACGCTCTAAGCATTCCAACAAACCCGAAGTCACAATCGTGCGTAGCTTATTTCTCGTTAAAAGCGTGTTCAAAGGTCGCGACAGGCCCTTTTTGGGAAGAATTTTCTTCCGAGTGAAAAAAGTGGTGAAAAAGGGCGCTTGTCGGCGAGTTTCAAGCGATGGTTTCGCCCGCGGAGAAAAAGAGAGTCTTATCCGTAGGTGTACCTATCAGACTCTCTTCGAGACGAGTTATAATAAAATCATTCGGAATCTGCGCGTATTGTAGGGCTTTCATTGGTCCACACAATGCAGTCCGCGAGAAAAAAGAGTCCATATGTTTTTCTATTTTCCTGAGATGAATAGGCGGTTTTGTAATATAGGACTTGGTATATGTGGGAACTAACACATTTTAAACAACATAAGACCAAAAACGACCTTTTTCAAAACTGACTTCAGTGCCCCTTTAAGGGCTCAAAGGCAAGTTAATTCACACCAAGTCATTTATGCCAACTTGTGTTCAAAGATAAACAAACCGACTAAAGCATTCCGGTTAAATATAAGAAAGAGGCGAAACGTAAAGGTATTTCAATTAGTGTAAGGATCGCTGGGTAAGGTAACGGTCTTTTTCTTTCGCTTACAGCTGTATGCGTTTCACAACATGTCGGAGCTCAAAAACTTAAGCCTACTGTTGCTGAATTAAAATCACTTCTCCAGTTTACCGCGGTAGTATTGTAGGCAAAGGTCAACGGCCAGGCAGGGTACGAAAGAGCCTGAGTGCGAACGCATTGCATTTGATAAGGAGATCGGTGAGGCCATCTGTTGGCCTATTTGCACGACAAATTTTATAGTCAGTCGAAGCAACAAAAAAACATACTTTTTTCTTTCTTTTTTTACGTCTACGGAGTTTGATTTTCGAGCATGATTGTAAGCCGTTGAATTCCTTCCTGGTGAGAAGCACTAAATTGGGCACTCGTTGACTTTGTTTTATTGTTTTTGTTTGTTCTTTTAATTCGTATTGAACCCAAACGTGCACGAACCCGTTTTGTTCGATGAACTTCGACTGCTAAAAGCTACGTTTTATTTTTATTGAGCGGCTAATATTCCTTCTTTTTCTTTTTTTCTGCGTCTGATAACGCATAGGAGATCCACGTTGAAAACTGCAAAAATGTATTCTCTGCTTACTGTTATTTTTGTATATAGTGCAATACTTTTGCTAAATATCGCCGCTCAGTACTGATCTTTTCCTTTCTTCACGATCCCAGAAGAATAAAATGAGGCACATGAAATAACTCTGACCTTTTCCGTTAAAAACTCTTAGAAAGAATGGGCATGAACTCCATGATAACATCGGGAATTTGTATGCAACATTTTTTCTCTCTGTTTTTTTTTTCTCGTTTTCTTTTTTTTTTGGGAGGGGTTGTATGAACACTGGTTTGAATTGAGTAGCTCTGCATCCTTCATAGACTTCATTTTGCAAGGAAATTTAAGCAACGACATCCGGTTCTTTTTCCAGTGTTGAACCTGGGGATGACAGTATAGAGTATTAAATTGTAGCCACCATTCGCACATCTCTATACTCCGTTCACCTCTAAGAGTACGGTGGAAGCTGCGCGTTCCCCGGACCAATCAATAGCCTCCTTTTAATCAGCTGACATCGCTGTCTGCGCGATACGGGAGAGCGGGATCGCGAGGCGAAAGATAGGCGTACGACTGGACGCCTAGTTTCCCCCGCACTTTCCTCTTTCTCTCTCTATCTTGACTTGAGCACGGTTACCAGCAATGACTTTGCGGAAATTCGGACTGGGAGTTTCTGCCTGCTCCATTCGCTTTGAAGGCGGCCGTTTGTTCTTTAGTGTAAAGTGCTGTACTTTGGTGCGAGCTGGGGCAACACCTAGAAACTGAAGACTGCGCGCTTTGTCTTGTTACGTCAGCTATGTCGCTGCTCCTAGGCCAGGCGTGGAGGACCAGAGGAGGGTTTTCACCGCCGAGCATCTGCGACGATGCTGACCAAGCACTCCAAATGGCCCGAAAATACTTTTTTTTATTCGCCGTCATTTTTGTGGCGTTTGGTATAAGTGGCAAGGTTGGAAGTGTGTCGTATCCACTAAATCTAATTTTGTTTTTAATAGAAAGACGATTACGCGACGGGATGACGCAACTTTATCAGACTTCAGACGGTTCGCGAGCGACGCAAAGCCAGAGATTATAGGTGCGCCATCGGGCAACGTTGAAAGCCGTTCAAAATGCGGAGACAAGGAGCCTGCGTATTCACTGCGTCTGTCGGTGACCAGAAACTCTAGCTGTTTTCGTTTGGGCGAATGCGAGGATCACTGCCTTATAACTGTTGTTTTCTGTGGTGTCGAGGAAATTATGCCGGAGACCAAAAGGTTCCCAAATACTTTCCGAACCGGCGAGCAACGGCGTATCCAATGGATTAAGCTAACTCCGGAGAAAGAAGCTCAAGTTACGAGCCCTACAAAGGTATTTTGTTTTTGCCGCTTTTTTCTTTTATTCTTGTACTCTTTCACTTCCGAATTCTCATTGTACCCGGAAGGATGATAGTATAGTAAACAGCTCCGCTATTTTCTGTATTCTCAAGGAGGTATAGCAGGTATTTTTTAGAACGAGTTGCCACTCATAAAGTGTTTTGAAATAGTTCGTTAGTTTTAGCATGCGAGCCACCTGCGTAGAGTAGTTTTCTTTGTGCTTTAAATTCCGCATTCGACATCACCATCAATGATTAAGCAGCTTCTTCATCCAAGACTCATATTCTGACCTACGTAGCAGCATACTTCACCTCTGTGGCTGTGAAGACACTTAAGTGTGAATACCGCAGAGAACATTTGGTTTTGGAGAAGAGACTTCCTCACAATGCAGTGTTCCATCATCCTTCGGATGCTTTAAATCGAGGGCTTCCAACACAACTGGTCGTCAGCGTGGTGATTAATGCACGCTAGCAGTTATGAACAAGGTTATGCGTGTCGCCTCCAGCACTTCTTGCGGTTACGTGATCCACGTAAAGTAGTCAGCTGGACCTGACACTAACTACGCTGTCAGAGTGCGAATATTTGGACACTTGTGCAAGCGACCATATGTGCCTCAGTAGTGCTTAAAACTCATCCTCACCTTGTCGACTAACATTTTTCTGAACAATAGGTACACGGCAAAGAAAGTGTGCCTTAGTGAACGATGCAATGCCTGCTCCAGACAAAAAGTGTATGTCTGTGTTCGCAAAAACATAGCGTTTTTAAAACAAAATAAATAAAAATGAGTGAAGGAACCCCGAGATTTTTGTAAACCGGCATACGAAAACCCGAGGCGGAATAAAAAAGGAAGTTTCCTCATGAGAGGAACTATGCATTTTGTCACGTTTATTTATTACATGCTGGCCTTATTTCCATGCATTTTTTCTTAAACATAAAAGTGACCGCTCAACCTGTAGTGGGAGCAAGGAGCAAGCTGTTACTTTTAGAATTTATTTTATCTTTCAGGGAACCACCTGGAAGACTGTAGGCATAACATATTATTTAAAAGATTATTTTGTTGTGCAGTAAGCATGAAGGTAAAAATTTTTTCCAAATTATTTTATTTGTGGTTGCAGAGCACCGCTTGTATTTTATAAAGGAGATCAAGTTAATTCATTTTTGAGACGGTGTAGACGCTTTTGAGTCGCGTCTTAACCTAATTGTAAACCCTAAAAGTCAAAGTTTCATATAGACTTTGACTTATAAAAGCTGTAATTTGAATAATTATGTCGTTGTCACGCACGGGTAAGTGACATTCGTACAATGTTTGCAATCAAAGCTACAGCCCCCCCCCCCTCCTCCCTTCCCCGCCGGGGCGTCGGCCCAGCAAGTAAACGGTAGTTACGTCCGATGTGCTATTCTGAAGGCACGAAGTTGCTGTTTATACTAAATAAAAGTGCGTGATAGTCTGGTGTATCATAAAACATTTTAGATATGCATATTTAGAAACAGAAGATTTTGGTGAATCAACGTATTCGCGACTCCAGCGAACTATAGAGGCCGCGCTGCTCAGGCAAAATGGCGGACGAAAGGAGGTCGTTTTCGTCGTTCAGCACGCGGACCACCACAAATTCCTGCACTGCAGCGTAAAATCAGTGTTACATATGAAAGCAAAGCGATTTTTTGACGCTAGAAACCTTCTTCTAGTCAGTGCGTAGGAATGACACGGCGGAATCATAAAAATAATTACTGGAAACGATGTTTGTTTCTATGCTGCCTACGAGAACCAAGCAGCGATAGCAGACGACAGAGTCGAAACGACCTCCTTTCCTGAGCTTCTCGGCGCTGCCGCTACGCGGCGTCGATTTCGCTGGAGTCGCGAATAACTGAATTTGTAATAACGATATTAAACGGCGTTATATCAAAAAGAAAACAAAAGCATACAAATTTATCACAGCGCAAAAGCTGGAACGGTGATTCACCAAACCACCACGCTGCATGCCACTTACTAGCGAATAAAATATACACCATGAAAACGTAATTTGTCATTGATTCACATGGGCGACTACCAGTGTTGTACGGAACGACGTTCCAAGGAACGGCGTTCATGGAACGCGTTCCTTTTAGGAGGAACGGAGGAACGCCGCCGTTCCATTTTAGATCGGTGGAACTGGAACGGGAACTCGTTACAGTTTTACTGGAACGGAAAGAGTAACGGCGTTCCTTTTTTCGTTCAGTGGGGTAATTTTTATTTTATTTGTAACAAGGAAATTTTAAAAGTATAAAAACTATATCTTCACGAACATATTGTTTTTAACTTGTTAACTTTTTGGCTACTTATCTTAGGGCTTATTTTGTGTGGTCCTCGCTTGGTGACAGTCGGGTGCCAGATAGCTATGGACATTGATTATCTTTTGAGTGCCCGAGACTGCGGTACAAAAAGCAAACCTTATAGTCGCAGGAAAAGACACAGAAAGAGGGACGTTTTAAACTCAGCTACATTCTTTGCCCCCCCCCCCCCCCCTCTTCCACGAATCCTCATACCCACAGAAATCTAAGGCCGACTAAAGACATTTCTCAACTTTCATAAAGAGACCTACAGTTACAACAAAATCACAGGCTACCAGACATCGAACGCACCCTTGTATCCTGAACATCGGTCACCTAAAAGATGCACAAAAATTAACCTTGATTCCTTCTCCCCTTGTCCCTCGCCTTCAAACTGAACAACGAATCCAACCTTCACGAAGAAGAACAGGTAGTTTCCAAGACTGACCTTCCAAAAGCCCTACCCTCTCCTTCACTTGCTCGTCTTGCGGACAGCAACATCGAGAAACAACTGTTGTTAAGTTTTAACAAGGGACTTTGTTAGATTGAAACGTGTGTAATTGTTCTAAAACGCTCGTGCCATGTGGGGTAGCAATACATTTAGCTCGTCTGAATCGTTCATCACTAATATGAATATGGTTAAAAGCTGATATTTTTAAACTTCAATATATCAGCAAATAACACCTCGATTCCGCTTGTTTTCTTCTTCTGGTGCCCTTCCATCACGGCATATAAATTTGTATGTACCCATTTGATGAGAAAGATAAAAAAAGCTTTGCTTGATCTAACTAATTATGGTAATCAGCAAAATACAAAAGTAACGTATATGTAGCGATGCGTTCCATTTTTTAACTGTAACGGGAACGAGTTCCTTTTACACCGATGGAACTTGTAACGGGAACGCGTTCCAAAAATCAGAAGGAACGAGGAACGAGCTTTCGTTCCATTTTTTAGGAACGTGTACAACACTGGCAACTACCTACGTTCAGACCTTAACATTTATTCAATTCTCATTATAGTAGCAATAGCTTTCTAGCTACTCCAACGCGCGAATGAACGATAAATTTCGGTCGGCCGCTCCGTGCACAAGTAAAAGGCCCACCAGTCGAGATCGCCTCATTCAATCGAATTCCAACCTTGGCCTCAAGCATCCCACGACTACGTATTGTACTAGAAGAGCTCCGCGTAACATCCGGTAAATAACGCTCCATTCACGGAGACCTTCGCCTAACACGGGGAGGAAAAAAAAAAGGAAAGAAGAAGAGGAGAACGTGAGGTAGCCAGCAGCAAGGCAGGAACGTCCGAACGGTCAGGCACCTGCGCTGCCGCGGAGATGGCGTATATAGTGAATGGGGAAACGCCGGATGCCGGACTGCAATTACAGAGTCGATATCCGGCCTGCTTCGGCTTTCTCCCACGCAAAACGAGACATCGGCGTGTTGTGCGCGTGATTCTCTCTCTCTCTGGAAAGAAGGAAGAAAGCAAAGAAACGGCTGAACGATCACAAAAAAAAAAAGTGCTATGCCAGAAACGTTGGAGTAAGGCGATACGTTGGGACGCCCGACATCGGTTGTTGGTACACAATGCACGTCACGCCGCGCCGTAACGATCGGGAAAATATTTCGAATCATTCGTAATCGCGAACGTGGGTTTGTTTAGACAGTGGCACAGTCAGGCCCCAAGGGTGTTCTTCTCGCCTTATGTATACAGCGTTGCGTACAAAATTTCCTATGCTGGAAGCAGTGCTGCGACTGCGAGTCAGCACCCGTTCAGCGGCGCTGCCGTTTCCTCCTCTACCTCGTCCACAGTTCTTGCCTCGCCACTTTCATTTTCGAATTTTGTTTTTCTTGTGCATCGATTGTTGCCTTTTTTGGACATACTACGCTTTTACACTGCAAATCGTGCACGTGCGCTCGGGCACTGAAAACGTCCTTTGAGGCAACACCACGGTGGAAGAAATACATTTAGGAGATGACTCTCTGTCTCACGCGGCGACCACATTATGTTCAGCGCGCTTCACGCGCTTCACGCGCAAAGGGGATAGATGGCGCCCAAGTTTAGAGGGACTTGTGAAGGCTTGTATAGAGGGCTTGTGAAGGAAATTATACATTCTTTACTCGGTTCCTGTGTACTGTGTAGTGAAATGATGGATTTATGTTGGCGCACTGGCACTGATTGCCTTTTCCCCTGTGCGGTTCCTGTTTTTTTAAACGAGAACATTCCGATGATGACTTAACGTGACAAAAATGCTCGTATAAATATAAAACTTCCTGGCATAATCTACTCGGCCTTCAATAATTTAGAGTAATTTAGAGTAAACAGCTGGGTCGTGCTCGCATGTTTTGTCAAACAGCATGTTTGGTAACAGTTCCGTAAATTGTTTACACACATTGCGTGGCTTTATAGGAGATCGGGTGATTTTTTCCACCCTGCTCCTGCCTCTCTTATTCAAAAAAAATAAATTCTAATAATGTTACATAGTTGGGCCAAAATAATTCGTTACATGAGCATAAAGGTTATAGCATTACAAATGGTTTATATATACAATGTCAACTTGTACTGTGGAACATACAAACCTTGTGAGCAGAAAAAAATTATATTTATGATGGCATAGTTACTGAAATGATGACACAGTATGATGACATACTCACTGACATGATGACACAGTGACTGCAAGTCAAACAATAGTAGTGGTTATACGACATAAATCACTTTTCATCTGCTAAAAAACCTAACAAATATTTTCCCTTTAAAATGTACACAAAAGCTGAATTCACTGCATAGTACCAAAGAACGCAATCTCCGACATCCTGTGTTTCTCGCCCATGCTCTTAAACTAAGACGAGCGCTGCTTTGCTGATTTCTTTTTTCTTGAGCTTGTTTGTTCATACTCATGGTAATATGCTGACAGCGTTGTCGCATTCGCATGCTGAAGTAGTAATGGAGCAACTGGGCAACTGTTTCTTCTTTGTGTTCAGCGCATGGAAACGTTATTGTGCATGTGTCAAGTAGACTGTCGATTGTGTCCCAGTAGACAGTCTGGTGGCTTTATTTTCCACGAATAACTGTTCCGCTTTCTTCAAGTAGCTGGAAAAGGATCTTGTTGGGGTGTATAAGGCCTCCTCTGTTCTTCACGTTTGTCAGTGCTGCTTCAGCAGAAGTGTTTTTGTCGATGCTGGAAGCGAATCGGCATGCAGGGCAGCGTGTAGCTTTTTTCATTTTCACACTCAAAACCCAGTTACACAATATAGTATGCAGTCCACAGCCTTGGTTTATTCAGCCTTTTCTGCCCAGACATTTTCGCATTCCCAGTCTTCGACAGAAATTAGACTGTCCAGCTTGGTCTTCACTTGGTCAACGAGTTGAGGAGAATAGGTAGTAACTTGCGATCGGCCCTCGGGATTGCACGACACCACAGCTCCAGGCGAACGTCATTCGATGGAGCTTTCAACAAGGACACTCGCTCTGCACAGTTCCGGTACCCTGAATTGCAGTTGGGAACGAAGCACGTCTTTCCCATCCTTATAGCATAACTACTTCTTTGGTTAACCTTCGTGCACGATGGTGGCACCTTTGATCAACACAGCACCAAAGCATAACATGAGTCCAGCCACTGGCCGCACACCACCACCGCACCACGAAAAAGGCGTGGAGCTACGCCCCTGAAACCGTGGGCGCCGAGGAGAGACTCATACCCACGGTGCTCACACCTAGCGCCTTCCGCGGCGGCGCGGAAGTAACAATACTCGCTTCACCTTATGTTGTACTGCAGCGAAGGCTAGAAGCGCGAGCTCATATAGTTGGCAGCCGCTCTTAAGTCACGAGAGCTTGTGCCGCCGAGATGGGCCCCAGAGCAAGGAGCTCGCGCTTGTAGCCTTTCCTGCGGTACATCATAAGGTGAAACAGAGTATACCCTGGTTCGATGCTAGCTCCGAACACGATCTGGTCGCCTCGCTCCTCGCGGGCAGAGCGGCCAGAGTCACCACCTAAATGTATTTCTTCCACCATGGGCAACACGTTTGCAGCTTCTGCTTTGCTCGGTCTTACGGTGAAACGCAGTACACGTACATGGCCGGAACTGACGTCACATGAGCGGCCATTCTGGCGGCCTAGCTGCTCACCGCGCATATTCAGCACTACAGGATTTTGTTTTTCTTGGCAAGACGACATAAGAATGACCAAGAATGCTCACCAGCACGTTGCAATGACGCCATGTATAGGAGCACTTTTAGTGGCTCGTGCTCATTTCGTTTTTCAAATGACACTGTTCGGTTCGAAGACCTCCTGCTACGTGTTTTTTCGTTTTGTTTGTTTCTGGAGAGTTTAAAAATACAGCGTGTTTCTTAAAGGGACCATGAAACGATTTCGAAATCGAATTTCAACCCTAGGGGGAGAATGGCTGTCTCCGTGTACACAAACGAGAGTACGAGCAAGAGGGGACTCCCTCTTTCCGTCTTCTTGAACTGTTTGGTACAATGCACGATTTATGAGCTGAGGGGGAAAGCTAAACAGGAAAAAGCTGGAAAAGCATAAAGCTCCTGTCTCTAGACAAGCTGTCGTTTGTGAGCGCGTGCCAAAGCAAGAAAATGTAACGCGGCTTTCCCTGCCCCTTGTCGTGGAGGGGGCAAATCCGTCGACGTTGGCGGTCTCGTTGATGTCTCTTCGAATTGAAACCCGATGGAGGGACGGCCATGGAGTTCTCTAATGTACTGGGGCCCCCTTGGCGTGTTTTACCCACAATAGTGGGCCGGAAGTTGAGCAAGTCTCGCCAAGGACTACTCGAGCAGCACACGTGGTAAACATTTTTTCAGCCTTTTAGCGAAGATCCATGAGGAGTTTACTCCTGAACGACACGTTCAGAACAAGCAAAAAGATGCTGGTAAACCTTCCGGACCCCGAATTCATAGCCGCCATCGAGCGTTTAAGAAAGCCGGTTTTTCAGACGCTCCACAACAGTTTTCGATAAGCAGCGACTGCAAGGAACCGCTCCGGAGTCGGTGTCGGATCTGCAAGTGCGAGTGAACATTCTTCCTTCCTCCTACTAATACCAGTACTGCAATTGTTCCTTCAACCTCTGAGGCATGACCTCTTATTCTTCAACTTTGTGTCATATGTCCGAATGGCTGCTAAGGTTTAAATTTCTGCATTTAGAAGGAACACGATCACTACTAATATTGATAGAAATATTTACCCCTTAAAATAGACAGCGCGCATGTACGAGCATAAATTTAAAAAAAAAGTGTCCTAAATTTTGGTGAGAAATTTTTTAATGTAACTTGTGCTCGAACGACAGTGGTTAGTGTGTTAGAATCTCATGCAGTTTCTGTTATTGCTTAAATGAAGAAGTCAGTGTTTGCTTGTGACGCGAGGATTCAGGTATTAGAAGAACGTGGACAAAGTGGCTTGATTCCAAAAAGACTTCCTCAACCACCAAAATTTATTTCTTGCCTTTTTGCTCCTTTCAGTGTTCACGTCGATAATTGTTTATATAAAGGGGTAGTTAGACAACTTCTAATCATTCATAAAACGGAAGCTCTTTAGTTTTCATTATGAAGCTGCTGGTGTGAATGAAACAACTGAATAGTTTCCTTAATATTTTATTGATTTGACTTCGGTACCTAAAAAATTACACTCTAAAGTGCTACAGCGGTTGATTATTTGCGAAGCAGTTTCTTAATTAACAATCAATTCCGCCTTATTGCCAGCAAGGAAAACTTAAATTCCATTGAATTTACGAATCTAGAAAAGGCTCGAAAAATGATTATATAGAAAGTATCTAGACATCACAAGACGTTAGAATATACATACTGGCATTGTCGTCGTTATCTCAACCCCCATCATCGTCACCGTGGTATTTATTACTTTCATCAGTAGGGGCCCCGTAACAGCCTTAGCCCAAGGCCCGAAAATCCCTTAATGCAGACCGAGGGGAAGGCCAGTGATCTTCCTTACCTATGGGGTGTACACTCCCCCAACCCACTTCCCCCTAATTTGTCTCGAGGGCACCGCCTAAAAATCTTTCGCTAAGAAAAAAAATAATAACATTTATTTTGCGCGAAACTGTTTTCTTGAGTGCGCTGGCAACGACACAGTGGCATCAGAGCAGGAGCCGTTTCGTCGACTCTCCTCCGCGCTGCGTTTAGTTCCTGGCTCCTCCTCTCATTAACATGAAGGAGAACAGAGGAGAGGTTTGCCCGCTGAATATATATATATATTCGTTATTGACATTTATTGCGGTATCACAGTATAGACATCGTGACTGATATTTTCTGACGTGCTTTTTGCTTTACTTGTGCTTTCTTAAAGGGTCCTGCAACAGCGTTTTGACTGATTTTTAATTTGCACCGAACCTAAGCGCACTGAACGTAGTAACTTAATGAAACTTTTCTTTTCGCAAAATTCGCTTTATTTTAAAAGTTATAGGAAAATTAGAATTACAAAAACAAGCAAAAAATAACCGCTTTCATGACGTCGTAGGTCCTGGCTTGAGTGGCCGTGAACTAGAGGAGGTATAGTGAGCTCATCGAGCGCTCACGGCTGCCGCACTTCGTGTCGACGGCTCGAGAGGGCGCCACTAAACCGTGTGTTGGATAGGCTGTATGAAGCGGGCGGCCAGGGCGACTCGCATTGCATTTGCTGCGCGATTAAAGACTATTTCGGCATAACACTTCATTGGCCACAAACGACAGCAAACACGGGGTAAAGACCAGTACAGGACGGGAGCCACTTCGCGCTGCCATACCGCCAAATGGCCTTTGTACGCTCCGGGACCTTTCTACGCTCGCCGTTCATCAGCGCCTCATCCCACTAGCCCTTTCTAATATGCGCCGCTTTTTCCGCTGCTTGGTGGCGGGTATGTCGACGGGTCATTTCTTGTTTCCGTACTTTATAAACTGCATTTGTTTCTTTTCTGATCTAAAATACTGAACAAAAACTACTTTCATACATATTTGAAACGGTTCGCGACACTTATATTTTGTATCTCGACTAAAAAAAAAGCTTTTAGCGGCTCTGACCAGTAGTAAGCCCAGGACCTAAGACGTCACATTTTGCGCGCTTTCGGTACCGCGGGTCGCTCTCGTCGGTGGAGGAGGTTTCCGCGTCGTCCGGTTAAAATATGACGCACTGATATTTAGTGACTCTCTCCGTGCCCGCTGGCTTGCCCGAACCCCAAGGGACGTGGAAACCGCAAAAAAGGTAGACGCTTAAATATGATTGCAGGGCCCTTTAAGGAAAAATATGCATTCTACATTGAATGCTCAAACTGTTACGATGAATGCAGAGTTCCAGAACCACTGTCGGGCACCACGCTTGCATCTCTGTCCACACGCAGAAAGAAAAAGAAAGCGGAAAAAGAGTGAAGTGAATAAAGAAAATAAATTGCCTCCTTGTGCCTCCCCTCGCAGACCCCCCCCCCCCTTTCCTAATTTTCATTACTGGGGAAACCCCTGGGGAAGGACACCGCCGAGCGAGGTGCTGAGAGTCACCTCCCATGCGCGTCGGGTTATTCGGACACAAAAGGAAAAGTTCGGGAAATTGTGCGGCGCGCGGGAAAGAATGAGAGAATCTACGCTGAGCATCGGAGGGGCCAGAACGCCACCAGACTCCGAGAGGTCTCGCGACTAGAGGTCGGCATTTTAGGTCGCCCTCACTCGCCCTCACCCTCACAGCCACACTCACCTAAGCCCGTCACTCACCCTCACCCTCACAGCTACACTCACCTTCAGCCCTTCACTCACCTTCACTGAACCTAACGGCCCTCACGCCCCTCACGCACTCATGGCCCTCACGCCCCTCGCGCGCTCATACCCCTCACGCCCCTGACGCACTCATGGCCCTCACGCCCCTCGCGCACTCATACCCCTCACGCCCCTGACGCACTCATGGCCCTCAGGCCCCTCGCGCACTCATACCCCTCACGCCCCTGACGCACTCATGGCCCTCACGCGCCCTCATGCACTCATACGCCTCACGCCCCTCACGCACTCATGGCCCTCACGCCCCTCGCGCACTCATACCCCTCAACAGGCCCTGACGCACTCATGGCCCTCACGCCCATCGCCCTCACGCACTCACCGCTCTCACGGTCCTCACGCACTCACGGTCCTCACCGCCCTCACAGACCTCACGGCCCTCACTAACCCTCACACTCATGAATTTTTCTGGTTCAGAAACTCACTCAGCCTCACCTGACCTGTGAACGTGAGGGTGAGTGAGGGCCCTCATGAGTGAGGTTTGCCGAGGTATGCTCGCGACCCGCAAGGCTCACAACTTCTGTAACCCAGTTTGAGTAGAGTACGAAAATAAGCTGCATATATGATGTCTATTCGTAACCTTCATCCGGGGTGTCCCTGTGCTTCTCTGCGGTCTCCGTTGGGCAAGCCTTGATCCGGGTGGTCATCATCCCTTCTGCGGCAACCCCACAACAAGAACAACTTCTCCGTCGGCAAAAGTGAGAGGAGAACGGTAACTGACGCTTTTACGTGAATTCTGGGGCGCAATGCGCCAACTTTTCAGTCTGATCGCGCTCCCAGAGAAACAGTGACCAACCCAGGTTGCTGCCACCTGCTCCTTCGGTTACTCGCGTGCAGTCTGCAGCGGAATATTAGCTCTGCTACTACAAAACAAAAATGACAAAGGGAGTTGAGGGGAAACTGCCACTCTCTTCTACCGCGAATGTGGCCGAACCGACGACGGCCCCAAGTATCCACGGTCTGATGGTCAGGCAAAACATGGCCCGACCATAAACTTATCGTCCCGAGAACTTTCAGGCTCATCACCTCGAATGGCGCGGTGCGAGCAGCGCTAAAGGGTCGGGGCTTTCTGAACGAGCTCCGGGGAACCATAATGGCCTTCCAGCCGCCGTCACCTCCCTCCCCGTGGAGCCGCGAAGAGTCCTCCGCGGGCGGAAGGTGACGCTGCCCGTGGACCCTGGAAGAAGCCCCTCGAGCGTGCCGGCAAGCACGGCCGATACAAGACGCTTATCACCGAGACGCAGGCGTGTCGCTCCGCGGGAGCCCCACGTATACGTCGCCTTCTTCTTCGGCGGCGTTTCCGACGGTGGCAACGTCCACATAATCATCCGCTGCTGGAAAGCCGGTGCAGCGGTGTGCTTGGGACGTCGAACGGCGTGACCCCAGTCGGAGTTGCAGTCGTAATGACGGCTCTCGCGCCGCCGAGTTTGCTTTAGAAGGGGCCTGCTTCGGCGAAGCAGGCGTCTTCGGCTGGCGCGAAGGTGGTTATTTACGGGGAATGTGTGTGTGTGCGCGCGAGAGAGTGCGTCTTCCCCGCAGGTTTTCTTTTTCTTTTCTTTTTTTACGCCGGTCGTTGCGGTGGTGGTTACCGCCTCAATCACAGCCTCTGTCGGGTGCGCAAGTTGCGCGGCCCGAGCCGCGGGACTGTGTGTTTTTCGGTTGCCTCGAGAAAGGGCCCGTGGGGACCGGGGGCCAGATGTCGGCCCGGCTGGCGCAGGATTTCCTACATGCAGGTTGCGTTAAGCCGAGTTCACACTGTTCCTACATCATATACAAAAGACACGGTGTTGACTAAAGACATGATGAATGAATTATGTGCGGACACGTATCAGCCATCTTCGAAGCACGGTTTCTTCATGCGTACGAGTGGCGTTCAATAAGTTCTAAGCCTTACATAGAAACGAAAATTCTAGCACCAAGAACGCGGTTTTATTTTCCAATCTAGCCCCCCTGAATGTCCACACAGTTGATTCATTGTTTTCCAGTCTCTCTTGTTCCTCAAGAGAACGCAGTTTTGGTGCCCCGCTCAAAATAGTGATCAAGTGCCTCCTTGCGGTCACCATCATCGAGAAATCGGTGTCCTCGAAGGTTTTTCATCAAATGTCGAAACAGGAGGCAATCACTGGGGGCAAGATACGGAGGAAAGGCTGTATAGTTGTCCACTGCCATCCCACGTTCCCATAGAGAGTTTTGCAAAAATCGCCTTCTGCGCGCTGCCCTCTTTGTGCGCTGGGCTGTGGAAGGCCTTCTGAGCATGCGCTGTTGCTCTGCTGTGCGGTACATCAGACGCTGCGCATGCGTCCACAGCTCAGTGACTCAGCGTTTCTCGCGATGCAAGGGTCTATAGTGTCTTGTGCAACGTGGGACGTGTGCGCTGGAGCGTTGTCGTGAAGAAGAAAAACTCCACTTGCTCAACTTTCCCCTGCGTTTTTCTTTGATGGCCTTACGTAACAGAACCAGCATTTGAGCGTTGGATGATGGGATTTTTAGGGAATGCGCTAGCATGACCCTTGGGAAACGCCACACACGTCCCCCTTTGGGAAACGCTAACGCTGACTTCCTTCACTTTTCTGTTTTGGCTTTCTCTTTCGTTTCCTCTATTTGTTTGCTGCCTCTGCTTGGCCTCGTTATGAAGTCAGTGTTAGCGGTTCCCAGAAAGGGACGTGTGTGGCGTTTCCCAAGTGTCATGCTAACACACTCCCTAAGGATCCAATCATCCAATGAATCTTTCTTCCTTTAATTTTTTTGCGCCGAAGCGGGCTCGCTTTGCCATATTCGTGAGAGATATCGGTGCAATTATACAGAATTTAGCGGTCGCACTCTTGATAACAACGCGGCGGTATGCAGTTATGGCAACAGCGCTGCCAGAAACGGACGACGCCGACATCCTACCTGCTAAAAGAATATACTGGGTGAAAGGTTGCATCCGGAAGAAAGAACATGGCACACGGAGCCAGTTGTACGAAGAGCTTCTTGAAAGCGACATCGCCGAGTATCGAATACTCCTTCGGGCGCCCCATGACGTCTTCGTCGAACTACCGCCCGCGTCCGTCCACGAATACAGAAGCAGACAAAAAAATTAAAGCCGTTTTACAACTCCCTGTAATGCCGAATTGGAGCGCAGCTCTTGAGGAGGGGAAGGTGCGGAGGGGGGGTTCACGTGACCTCGGGGATCACGTGACCTTGGGGTGGTCACGTGACCTCGGGGGCCACGTGACCTGGGGTCACGTGACCTCGGGGGTCACGTGACCTCGGGGGGGGTGACGTGACCTCGGGGGTTACGTGGCCTAGGGGGTCACGTGACCTTGCGGGTCACGTGACCTCGGGGGTCACGTGACCTTGGGGTGACCTTCGAGGTTACGCCGACGCCGACGGCGACGCCGCTCAAGCCGGAAACGGGCGCCTAAGAGCTGCGCTCTAAAAAACATGAGACGTCCTGCGGAGTTCTGATAGTGGTTTTAATGTCAGCAGCCGCAAAGCGCATACATGCATTGAACAAAGACGTCACTCACCCACTGAGTGCGGCGCAAATTGCGGGAACCGCACAATCATTTCTCCGGCAATTTTGTTTCTGTTTGTTTGTTTGCTTGAGTAGAGATCGCTGCTTATGTCCCACTACTCCGGGAACTCCTCAACGAGGGAAATGAAAAAGAACGTGGTGTCGTCATTTAACCTTGTCATTTCACCTGGGACTACAACTGCAGGAACAACAGTATTCTTCGGAATAGCCTGCGCCATGCAGGCTATTCCGAAAGCGCCAAAGAGCGCGGAGGCCCCCGTGGCCTGACGAGGCAAAAGAGTATCGCTAAAAGCAGCGGAAAGCGAACTACCCCGCCGCCCACTTGCAGAGCGTTCCTGCTGACAGAACGAACCCTCCGCGCCTCCGCCAAGGAGGAGGACGGCTCCGCGAGGCGTCAAGGAGGGATGACGTATATCTAGGGTTGTTCGTTTTCGGGTAAAACCCGATTTTACCCGATTTTTACGCCCCAGAACATGTTTCGGGAGAATCGGGTTAAACTCGATTTCTCCCCAAATTCCAGAAACTACAAAACCAACATATTTATTTTTACGCCGCACTGAGTTTGCGGTGCACATGCGCTAGCTACCCTACCTTGGGACAACAGCGACCTATAGTTCATTTCGCAAGCTGCTTGCAGCACTCTGGACGCTACACGACTCTCACCCAACTGCCCAACAAGCGCGCCTAACTCACCGTGACATTCTACGGAGGCCGGCTGAGGAAAAGCGACAATAGGCGTTGGGGCCTCGGAGGGACATTGCCGTCCACACGCTGTGTGGGTGGGAGCCGCCTCTGCACGCCACGTGGCTTCGGCCCTGCTGCACGAAGCTTGGAAAATGCACTACCAATCCCCCTTCGACCGCTGAGGTGTCGACGTCCAACACAGTCTCTCGGGTAGCATGGCCATCTCGCTGGCCATGCTACGAACAACGTCCGAGCCAGTCAGTCACGTAAAAAGATCGAGAAAACTTAACATGTTTATTTCATAGCGACATATCTGATCGAAGACAACCGTCCCTCGAACGGTCAGGGTTTTTGTTGCGACCTGAGGAAAGGAGGATTCTGTGGGCAGTGCTTCCCTTGAAGCGACCGACGGCAATCGGAGCTGGAAACTCCCGATGTCTCCCCGATTACCAGCTTGAAACAGACCTCAAATTTTAACGCCGTTAGCAGTTAAAGAGCTCGTAATACGCTCCTATATATAAAAAAAATCATTGAATGTATTATTGAGTATATTTGTAAATTTAACCCGAAAAAACCCGAATTTCCGAATGTTTTCACAAAAAACCCGTTTTCTCCCCGATTATGCGGTTAAAAAATAGCACCCGATTTTTACCCCCGAATTTAAAAAAAATATGAAACCCGAAAACGAACAACCCTACGTATATCCCACGTGGTGCGCGCGCAGCTCACCGGTTTCCGCGCGCGCATTGGCTTCCGCCCCGTGACGTCGCCTCCCTCTCGCCTTTGTCCTTCACTACTCTCCTCCTCTCTACGCGGCGCGCTTCCCTTTCCACTGTTTGGTCCACAGACGGACGCCACCAGCTTTTTACTCCTATATAGGTACTAATGAACACTGCTTATCGTCCATTTATCCCACCACAAACTTATCATCAAACGACCAAAAATCGATTGCTGAACCCATCGCGACGACCTGCTGAACTCAGCCACGCTTGAGTTTGCCGTTTGCCGTAGAAAGCCTCTATATTCAACGAAATCAGTGTGAGCTCAGCGACAGCTGGTCGATCGGGGAGGGAAGACAAAAATTGAACGGCCGCTGAAGCCTCGACCTTCTGTCTGATAGATAGCGCGGCAGGCCTTGTGTAAGCCACGCCACGCCAACACCACCTATAAAATTATCAAGGCCTGTGCACCGAAATTTCTGACATCATCAGAGTGACATCGAGCGAAGACACGGACTGGAAACGTGTGCTGCGTCAGTGCTCGGCTGGACCTCGTGTCCAATCAGAGCGTCGAAGGACGCTCGGCATCACCGGGCTCGGGGGACGCCGTCCGACTCTGATGACGTTCTATGGAAAAAGAGCGGGGCGTTCAAAGGCCTTCATTATTCTAGATGGCGTTGGCCTCGCGCTCGCCAGGGTTTTTTCATGTCGTCCGCGACCGTACTCAACTGCATGGATGGAGGTCACTGTAGTCGAGCAAGTTTTAGCCACCTTTCACGTACACAACATCATTGACGGACTTTTTAATGATGGGGCACCAGGATGTCCTGACGCCAACAACTATGCTCGCAGTAACTATACCATAGTGCCGTTGGTAGCCCGCACCTTTATTCGTGGATCCCCGCGTGTAGCGGCATTCATAAACTTCAGCTGTCAAAATGTTCAAGACCACTCGCTCAGGAACTTCATCGTCGTGTCATATTTATTTGACGGAAGCAGTCATAGCGATAGCTTGAACTATACGAGAAGGTAGCCTGTTGAATTACTTTCCAACCTTACGAATTAATTGTACTTGTGAATGTCTTCGTTAGTATAACTATAATAGTGACTAAATAAAAAGAATACAGTTTTCAGCAAAAGAAAAGTTACCTAGCTAGCTTTAAAGAAAAATCTTTTTGTCATGAGCTTTTCACTTTTTCTCTGTGTTTTGGCGCCTTTAGTGCGTTCTCTAACTTGGCAGTTTTGGTCGCACACCTTTGGTCTAGCTTTCAAATAGTACCACCGCTGTTTTGTTTCCTTCTCTAAAACACTTGTTTAAAATTTTGTACGTTCTTGGGGGGAAAATTATTTTCTTGGAGACTAGAGGCTGGACTCTTCCATAGGAGAGAAAAAGTGACGAATTTCGCCCTGCAGCGTTCGCTCAGCTTGTGGTTTCAGAAGAGTGGCTGTTGCAATGCGCGCAAAGCCGGTGTGCCACCGAGCGAAGTTCTTGGGTTCTTCGCCGCTTATTCACTCCGTGGAGTGGAGCCTCAACGTATTAAATCGATAAGTGCGTTCCAAGATCTGTTCCTCCCATGACAGTAATGGATATAAAGTTTTTACTCTGTCGGTTGTGAAAACTTACACAATAAAGAAGAAACGAGATTTCAAAAAAGGTGCCGAGCAGATTTTTTTTTATTTATTTTTTGCTTCATTACTTTAAGTCTTTTTAGTAGCCCAATAGAGGGGGCCCAAAACTTAAAGTATCGACAATTACGTTGGCATTCAAGAAGGGAGAAAAATCAATACAACAAGAAACGGGTTGAATTCACAATGGAGAGAATATTACACGCCATTCCCAAGCCAAATTATTTGCTCCTGCGCCAAAATCTCTCACGCAACGACTCGTTCGGGAGGACGCCTAAAAAGGGGCATCCATCTTCAGACCCGTGCACAAAAGACGGCGGGCCTTGGGCACAATCGAACGCCGCAGATGAGACCCATTCAAAACGCCACTCCACGCCGTTTCATTCCTCCCACCCCCCAAACGAGACCCATTATAATCGCCTCCTCAAATCGCGTCCCAATCATCGTTCCCATATATCCGAAAGAATACGAGCGTCCTCACAATCCAATCCGGGAGACGTACCATCCAAATCGAAACAGCCGCACGCAGCAGCGAGATCTGGATGAGCCACGCACATGGCCCGGAGATCTTCCAGAGCGACTCAACAAGACTCAAGAAGACGGACAGCGGGCACGGCACGCAGAAGAAGGGACCGCTCGCAATCCATCACGGGCCAGTCAGGCCGCCACCCAAAAAGGGGGCGAGGGAAGGCAGCGCGTAGAGGGAGAGGTCAACCGGACAAAGAAAAAGCAGACGGCCGACCGACGGGCTTCATTTTCCTAAACACCGGCTAGCGGCGACGGCGGCGAGTGCCTGCTCCGTCACTCCTGCTGGCGGACGACTGCCATTAGGCCTAGCCACCACGGACCGTTCCGGCTAGCGTGGCCCGGCGTTGCCGGCTACGCTCTATACTTAACCGAGACGGCTGTCCCTGACGCCGAGTCGGCAACAAGGAGCGAGCAGTGCTGGGTCTCGCTTCGAGCACTCGCAGTGGCACCAAGATGTCGGTGGTGCCCTCGGACTCGGAAGGAGCCCGAGCGGAGAGAGGAATGTTCCGCCTGGTTCTTGAGGCTCGGCCATTTTGGTAGCATAAAACGTGCGAAGCGTCAATGTGCATCAGATGGCGATAGCTGACAAGCTATATTAACTATCGTGTAGATAATCAGGGCCTTTCTTGAGAAACCAACGTGAGGAATTGCTTGAAGACATATCTCGAGGTATCGGTGTCAATCTTGCGGCGTACCAATGCCGTATGCTCTTTACTTTCCTGCTCAGTTCCGCTCATACATCGCAAGAAACCCAGATCTTTATACGAATGATGATCATGTTCCATTATTGATTTATACTATCACAGATAATTTATATAAACACGGGGCAATACAAGTGAAGTATTACCGCCGCTTACTGTTGCGCGCGCAGTTGCTAAAACAACACTGCTTGTAGACGAATGCGAGCAGGAAAAGAAAGCCTCACTTAGTCAACTAGTCAATGAATCAATCAATGATCTTAATACAAAGATGTGCATACCGTTGCGGCGTCATGCGACAGATGGGCTCAAAGTTCAAACATAATCATTTCCATGATAAGAACGACCGGTATGAGAAATATTTGAACTCGACGGAAGGACTTGGGATTTATCTAAAAGTTTGACCAGTCTTTCGTGTAAAACACGTTGCATGACACACCAAAAAACGTCATCCCGACTGAGGCTGTCGTCAAACAAGACAGATGCCGCAAAATATATATCTCACGGCATGGAAAACTCAAATTATCAAAACGAATAAAAAATGTAACTGGCTGGCGCCGAAGTTTAGCTTAAAGCAGTAAGAAGATCTTACTTCCACGTGTAAAGTCTTACGCAACTTTTTATATGCGTATGTATTTAGACCACCTGCACTGAAGTTCAAAGAGCCATGTGAGGTCAAATATTTCACGAGCGCCTCATGTTCCGGTTAGCGAGCGCTTGCAGAACGTCTTCCGAAACGAAGGGGAACAACCAGTATCTCTTCCCTGTATGAGCTATCGTCTGCACTTCACTCGGGGCTCGATCTGATATGCTATTCATTCCTTGCTGTCGCCGGTCGGCGTTTCGTTGGGCCAGCTCATATTTTCGAGTCTTCTAGAAACGAATGTCGGTGCTAGCAGACAGTGGCGCCGATAATTCCTAATCTAAGCACCATATTCCGACTCTCTAAATCAAGCGACACAACAAAAACTTATTGCAATGAGATCAAGCTGAGACACCAAAAGGGTCCGGGGTCCTTTCTGACGACTGGTGAAGGCGTCGAGCCAGGGGCAGATAGGGGCGAGTGTCTGTGACCATACTACGAAGCAGTTATCCCGCGGAACAGATCTTGTATACATGACGAAAGATAGGAGCGTTGTTCCAGACTCAGAGGAGACCGTACCGCGCGCCGCGACAAGCGTGTACTATATACACTATGTGCAGGCGCGCTCCTCAAGAGCCAGATAGGAGAACCCCAAACGCGAGAAAGGGGCCACAAACAGTCATGTTCATAGACGCCGCCCAAAAGAATTACGGCATCATAAAGATAAGCCGAAATCGAACACTGCGCCGAAGAGCCGAGGGTTTATGACGCCGGAGCACATGTGCGAGCGCAGATTAAAACTCGCCGGCACGGGCCTGGGCGTTCCGCTCTCTGGGCGCGCGCGTAAAACCGTTGGCGGAAGGCCGTGTCGGCACGCGAAGTAGCCGCGCGTTAGCGGCTCTCGAAAAATCGAGCCTCCTTCTTGGAGACTCTTTATGTTGTATGGGTGCGGAAGTGGTGCACATGCTTTGGACGACAATACTCGCAAGATGAAAACCAACACTGAATATTTATCCTGTTGTTTTAAAAATGTATAGGTGAATAAAATAACAAAGTGCAACGTAAAAAAAAAAGAGAGCAGATTCTTCGTATGGAATCCGTAACGAACGGGATTCCAATACAATTATACAGATCAGGTTTATTGTTATGGAGAGAGAGAGAAAGAGAGGGAGTAAACTTCATTAAAGCTTTTCGTCCTTCAGTCCTCTTCCCTGATGACTTCGCTTGTAAGTTCCGGCAGTGCGGTCCAGGCGGTGAACTCCGTGCTTTGTTGCTTGGCATTCCCAGAAGGCGCGCTTGTTGTTTGGATATGTACCGCAGTTTGTGCATTTCGGCGTCCCTCGTATACCGTTCATGTAATGTTTGCATTTCCCTGTGAGGAGTGTTCCTGTTTCTTCCTTCCTGATGGTTACTGATCGTTGTCCTATGAGGACTTTGCAGGGTCTTGGTAAGGTGGTGCTTTCATCTCGGAGTTACTGGAGTAGATCGGTTCTTTCTTGCGTTCGTAGGCATCCTAGGTGGGTAACTAAGGAATTGAAAGGCCCGGTTGACTACTTTTTCGGGCCAGCTCGTTTGCCTCCTCATTTCCGTCGATGTCTTGGTGGCCAGGCGCCCATCTGATGGTAACGTGGAGTGTGAGACTAGAATTTATGTGTTCCGTGCCGCCTCGAGTTTCTCGGCACTGAGTGAGGCCACGCCTATCGTCTGCGATAGCGTTTTGCATTAAGAAGAATTTCGCAACACTCGAGGATGCCTTAGGGGATTTTGCTCGAGTAGTAAGTTGAAATTTTTATTAAATTTCCTTAAGGTCGTACAAAAGAAATTAAAGAAATTTTGTCTTGCTTAGTGCAGAGCTAAGTAAACCATGGCAGGTTTTACAAGCTCGTTGGCATTTTTCTCCAGAGCTATATCATACCATTAAAGAAAAAAAAGTATATTAAAGGAATGGTTATTTCTAGGCAAGTTGCAAATGCCTAACATCTATTTCGAAGCAACTAAAACCCGATCTCGGTATTAAAAGTGGGGGATGATGTAGAACTCGTAAAGACGGAAATTATTGCGTCACCTCCGACTATACAGTGACTTGTTGCATATTTTCAGTACTAGCTATTAAGTCTTTCAAACTGATCATCCAGCAACTTGATTTGATTTGAAGACGTCAGTAAATACTGTACACGCTTAATCTTCCTCCCGATTAATGAAACACCAGTTATATAGTTCTAACTTTTTTTCTCCGGGGTTAACTGGCACTGCCTGCGAACGTAACATATCAGGGGGGGGGGGGGGGGATACAATTTTGATAAATAAAATATTATATACCTTCGTTTGAGCAGCACATTCGCACTTCCGACAGCCGATTCCCCCATAAAATAGCCTAAATAAATAAAAAATTGACATACTATTTTTTTTTAGCGTGGATCTTTTTTACTTGGAGTCGTGACCATTCCATTTTGAAAATAATATTATTGTTTTAAATAAGTCCTGTTAGTAACTCAACCCTTAATTGCTAGTTATTAGGAATAAGACTTTTTTTTACCTTTGGAACCTTTTTAATTTGGCCGTTTTTCCTCTTTTTTTCTTTGTTTGTTTTGAAATCTGTTTTTTTTTTCAGAATATAAGCGAAAAGATTGACCTCTCGATTCTTTCATAAACTAAACAAGTCGTCCACTTTTGTTTTATTGTCACACACGGAAAAGTTGTTTTTAAGATAAAAACAGGCAAACATTACCTTTATTTGTAACATACGTACAAAAGTGATTTATGAAGAATAAGAAGAAAAAAAAAACGGCTCTCCTCTCATCCCCTCCCGTTATGTCAGTATTGCAAACACGCGTTTTTGAAGTCTGCAAAGCACATGGCATGTTGTGACTAGGTAGCATTAAACACTAAACAGAACGCTCCGAAAATCTTTCCTATTTCTGAAAATGCTGCGACAAATTTAGAGGTGCCAGCCGGTGAGAATTTTCTCAAATTCAATGTACCAGTGAAAACCTACATAAAAAAGTATCAAATTAGAAGGAATGATGTGCTTTATTATCGTGGTTAGTTGTACGCCTCATAGCAGCATCGAATGACCATGAAGAAAAGTCTTCAACAACATAATGGCCCATAGTTAGTTCCCAGGTGCTGAGCAGGACTTGCTGTGTTCAGGTCCACATTCTTTGGGTTGAGCAAATACATGAGCGTTTGTTCTATTATTTCTCTTAAACTAAGCTGACTCTGACCCTAGTGTGCTTAGCTTCGCCACATAAACTGCCTCGGCACATGGGTATTTTATATTCTGGGAAGATGCCCATAATCAACCTAAGGAACAAAAAAAAAAAAAGCTACTGGTTGCATGTGTGAGTGCCGATGCCAATGAACTTCCTACTAAGACACAAGAAGCACAGTAGACACCTGCGCATGTTTGCCTTTAACGAGAGTCTTTACGACCAAAGCGCGCCACTGTTGAACCCGGCGGGCATTTACGGGTGAATGTAACGTTCGCAGGCAAAGTTTATGCGACAGCGTCCCTGTTAATAAGCGGTCCTATATAGAAGCGGCAATCAAATGAGCACACAGGTAACGAACTCAAGAGCGAGCAGAAATCTGCGGGCCCCATAAATAGAAGTTGTAAACCGCTTTTTTTATGAGGAACGTAAACTCGCGTTACGTCGGCACGATTCCTTCGTTTGTTTTGTTGCCGTCAGAGGCGCTCGAGGCAAACAACTAAGTTTCAGGGAACTGACGTGAAGCCTATTTCCAAACGTCGTCGTTCCGACGAGCGGGGTTGTTGGCACCATTATCAAAACTGCGGGTCATGTTTGACGTCTCGTGATTACGCCTCGAGAAACTAAGGGAGAGAGGCTCTGGGTTGGAATGATTGTAGACCTAAAGCAATAGCTCGCTTTGTCTCCACTGCAATCGTCGAACGCGTTAAAACACAAAACGCAGGCGTCCGGCGTTTTTTCCTTTGGCTTTTGCACTCGCACGCGTTCGACGAGTGCAGTGGAGACAAAGGAAGCTAGTATACGGAGCGCAAGTTCATCTGCTTCTTGCACAGGGGTTGCGATGATGTCAGAAAGCCAAGCTCTTATTGGCAAATTGAAAGAAAAAAAAGTAGTGTTTCGATTTTTTTAGGCATATAGTAATGAGGTCTACCCACTAATCATTCCGACCAGAGATCGGCGTTCTGACGTCATTACGGGCTCTCGACTCCTTCTCTCCCTCAATTTCTCCGCGCATTGTTGCGACCGAAACGACGGCGGCAGTGAGTGGGCGATTTTATGATTTGTCCCTGCTTGATCAAGTTCGATTGGCTGCGGAAATTGACAAGGCCGAGGATTGGTTTTCTGCTGCTACGCGAGAGCTGGAGCGAGCTTCCGATGCATTCGTTTGACACCATGAAACTGCTAGTAATCAGTTGGGAACAAAGTCTACAGTCCAAAGAGTGAACCCCTGCCTGCCGGTGGCGTCACTTTTCGTTGTTGCCAGTAGAGACTCTAAGTTTGCAAACGCACGATGAGGACCAAAATCGTATATTCAATACCTTCGTGAAAAAAAAACATATATATAAATATACATATATATATATATATATATATATATATATATACTTTTCTGATATTTGGGATACTATTTCGGCGATGTGTGTTGGTGTGTTCTGTAAATTTTCAGACATATTGGGGACCGTGAAGTAAACGACGGAGTACCGCAGGGCTGAATTTTATGCGTAACTTGAAGGAGGCTGACGTTGGTCAGGGATTGGACACAGTGACGATCCCAGGGGGAAAGGGGGAGGGGAAGAAAGCGCCCTCTAAATCTTTTCGCTCGGTTTTTTTTTTTTTGCATTTGTTTGGAGAGTGCGGGAGCCAGGCACCTATCCAGAGGGAGGCCCATGGGGCCCGCCCCCCCCCCCCCGAAATCTTCTATTTTGCTGGGGCCTCCTCTCCCCTCTCCCCTCCTACAGCATTTTGTCATGGGCGGGCCCCCCCGAAACAAAATCCTGGCTACGTGCCTGACGGGAGCCATATTGTTCACTGGAAGTGGGCCAGTTTACTTCCACAATGTACACCAGTCGCACTTCACAGATTATTTGGAACTTCCGTTATATATTTTTAGAGGAGAATGTTAACCGTCGCTTTGAGGTCTTTGGTTTGGGTGGTACCATGCGACACGGCAGCGATGGCCGGCGTAATCTCCTGGGCGCCGTCTGCCGCGAGTGTCTCTTATTGTCTCTCCCACCACCTAGATGATCCCCCCCCTCCAACCCCCAACACTTCCAGAAAAAACATATAGAATCCCCCCTCCCCCAAAACCAATGTCTGTGACCGTACAGATAGGACATGACGCTTAAATCAGCGCTCGGAGTCAACGACTATCATTGATGATGCAAAATACGACTGTTAAATGCGCATGCGTTTGTTTTTTTCCCCTTGAAAGTTGAATGATCATCTGTGCGAGGTGTCATGGTACAAACTTGTAGTCTATTTCACTTAAAGAAAGTGTAAGGCGGTTGAAATATAAATATGGCCTCGAACATTTCGAAACAGCATTGTATTCGACTGGTTCGTACGAACTCAGAGCAGTTGACCAGTGCTTCGCGCGCCGAGCAATTAAACGCGAGGGAAGGTGCTCGTAGTTCGTCTTTTATGGCATACCGGAGACTGTAAATCATGTAGCATATTTTTAAAGTACAGCACCCACGGCTAAAACGTTTCTTTTTGCGAGCGTCGTTTTTACACCCTATATTAAAAAGAAAAAGGAAAAAGGACGGCGAAAGAGAAAGAGAGTGTGTGTGTGTGTATTAGGAAGGAAGGAAGGGCGCAGAAAAGTCGCGATGAAGAAAGGGAGGAGGGAGGGATGCGGGAAGAGAATTCCACTTTTAGCAACCTCACACCCAGTCGGCCGGTACCCCGAGGCAGACCATCATCCACGGCTTTCAAAACGGCCGACAAGCTCGCCCCGTCGCTACTTCGTTGAAAGGGGAGTCGTTATAAGCGAGAAAAGACGGCTTTGAACGGAAAAAGAAAAAAAAGAAGAAAAACCGGCGAGCAGGCAGGAAGCTAGGGCTTTTGCGGCATGCAGACGGCCTGACGGATCCGTCGCTTATTTACAGCCGGGCCGGCGCTGGCCGTGCTTACAAGGTCCCCGCCGGGGACGACTTGGATCGTAAAAACGCAGTTGGCAACCATTATTCGCTATTCTCCCCTTTCCCTTTTCTTTTTTTCCTTCTTCCACCCCACTGGGCGCCCGTAACCGCCGACTTCCCACAATTTGCCTTTTTTCTTTCTTTAAAGCTTCCGCTGAATTCTTTTTTTTATATATATATTTCTTGTGGTATTTCTGCGCGTCTCTTTGGATGTGACTGTGCGTGTATACGATTATACTCGTATATGGCGTTGGAGAACGCGATGTTTCTTTTGTAAATACAGTCGGCGATCGTTTTCATTATAATTTCGGTTTCCACTTAGCCTCGGGTTCCCAGAAGGAAAGAATGCATTAAACGGCACTTTTGAAAGAATGAAAAACATATATATATTTTATTAATTTACCCGCTAAATTTAGCGGGGTAAACTGACTTGGTACATCGGACAAATGATGTCGATTTCCCCGCAAAGCCTGGCTGGGAAACTGATTGGGCGTATAGGTCGCGGGACGTCGGGTCTCGTGACGTTACTTTACCCGCTAAATTTAGCGGGAAATGCATGGACGGACGGACGGACGGACAAAAGTTCAGGATCGGGAAGAAAGGGAAAAAAGAGAGGGGGGCCTTAAAAAGCTTTTGATTTTCATCGAAGCTCTGAACAACTGGTAGAATTCCAATAGAAGATCGTGTTTCTTTGTGTCTATTGCTTTTTTTTATTAAATACTTTATACGTGAAGAAGAATAAGTACCTAAGAATGAAACATTTTTCACTACCCGATCACTAGATTGAATCAAGTTTGTAGAACGTAGACACGAAACGATTAAAGACGTTTACACTTCCCCGTAATGCCAAATTAGAGCGCAGCTCTTGAGGAGG
>JAZHYW010048483.1:77500-171303 GCA_037355805.1 Ixodes ricinus
AGTGAAGGGTAATTATTTTTTTTTAAGTCTTGGGAAAAATATGTAATAAGTAACGTAACCACGTTAGGCGTTACTCGAAACGAATGGCGTTAAGTACGTTATGCGATACTGTTTTGAAAATTTAACGTGTACACTACTATGTGACAGAAAAGAGTAATGCGTTACCGGCAACGCTGTTACTTTCACGCTTTATTGCCAACAATAAAAAATAATGTGTCTATGTTTATACACCGGAAGTTAGTCACCCTCAATGAGCGTCTGGTGTGTCAGCTGTAGATGAGCAATTTAGCAGGGTGTCGAACCGAAATGTTTTTCGTTCCGGTTTTCGTTCCGGTTCAGGGAAAACGGTTCAGCTCCGGTTCAACTCTGGAGTAAAAAAATAAAGGTTCGTACAGGTTCGAACCGGTTCGTGCTCATATGCTACAAAAACAATTGACGACAGCAAAATATAAACTATGCCTATTTTATAAAAGTTTACATATAAAAAGAAAACGCTCACATTACTGTGTGGAACGAACGAGCTAGTGCTGGGGCACCTCGGGACGTGGGTGAAAGCGCAGTTCAGTGTCAGGCAGCTGACAGAAGAAGCATCGTCAAGCATATCTGGGGAAAGACGGCTCCTCTGAGCCGATAAAATGAACTTCACTGCATAAAGGGCTCGCTCCACGCTCACCTGGGTCACAGGCACTCCCAGGACTATACTTCGCGCGAATGCGTAGAGTTCTGGATGGTGTTCCCTTCTCTCCGCCCAAAACTGCAACACGTTAGCGCCCCTTGAAAGCCGCGGCTCCTTGTCTAGCATTTCCAGGAGGCATGCTATATCAAGTGGGCTACTGGTACCCCGAACGCGCACGCCAGCCTCAACCTCTTTTTCCTTGAGGACCGCTTCCAGGGCGTTTTCCGGATCATCTGGAGCCGCCGCAGGGTCAGAAGAAAGGGTAGAATCTCGCTAGCATTGCAGAGCTGTGATTCGCCTGCAAGTCTTTGTCAAATGCAACGTGGTCCGGTACTTTTGCTCAGGGATGAGAAGAAGGCGGTAGCGGGGATCCGTGTACACTGCTGTACAAAAGACATCCGTATCAAGAAGTAGTCGGTCCCTCTTTTTTATTGTTTGGACCAAGGCCTTTGCTAACGGCGACGATATCTTGGAAGTGTCCATGGAACATCTCAGCGATGCTCTGTAGAAATCTACTGTGAGCTGTTCCTTCTGCAATGTCTTCGTCGCCACTTCCGACGGGCGAAGCGATACCGCGAGCATCTCGATTTCCGTCCATACGCCTTCAGCCAACCTGGAGCTTTCTTGTTTTTAGAGGAACCCTCCAGTGAGGCCTCTTAGTTCAAGTAGCCTGGTGAGCATATGCTGCGTGGACATCCACCGCGTAGCATAATCAACCGCTGGTTTCTTCAACCCTAGCTTCAACCCGAACCAGCGGAACCGCCGAGCAGAGAACCTCGCAGAAAAGCAAGTAAGAAAGAACACTGGCACAGAGTTTCAATCTAAGATGGAAAGCAGCGAACACTAGCAGCTCGCCTAGCATACCCAGTGCTTAGAGCCTATATTCCCGGTTGAGCAGCGACGCGCGGAACGTGAAGTGTCTTTGTACGATCAGAACGCTGAATTTTGAGGATGGCTCGTAGGGTTGGCCGCGGTCCATCTCAGGTTGAAGCTGAGTATAAACAACGAGAGTCGTCGTGTCTCTGAACTCGCCTGAGAGTCTGGACAAAGTAGCGGCAACTCGCGAAACCCGTCGGCCGCCCGCCGTCAACTAAAAAAAAAAAAAAAAAAACACGAAAACGCATTTGGAGGGTGGAAAGGAAGCAATGCTTAGAAGAGCTGTGCGTCTTGAAGTTTGTGTTTCTGAGGAGAAAACGTTTCGGTCCTTGCTGTTTCTGCTACTGGAGATCGAAGCCGTTTTGCTGTTTTCTGTAGCTGCAACTTAATAGAATGACCCTTCCCTTCCCGGTGCTAGACTTCAACTTCGGTCAGATTATTAAATCCGCTGAGTTATTTTAAAAGCAGATTAGATGCGCCACAGTATGGCAACTGGTGCAGGTTCTAAAATATCCAGCGGCCTTTGTATCGCTTTATTATCCGATCAGTTCTACAATGTAATCAAGGCGTTAAAGTAAATTGCACACAACTCTACAAAATTAAAGACAAAAACAAAATCTCGAACTGAACGCCCCCTCCCCCCCCCCCCCAAAAAAAAGGACAAAGAGAGATATAGGCAACACTAAGCGTGTTGTATATACCTCTCTTTGTCCTTGTTTTCTTTTTTTAACGTTTATTTTGAGATGAAAAGCCATCCAGCCAACTCACCGTTTTGCCATCAAACAGTCTCATTCAATGTACACTTTTGCTGACGTACCAATTGGCTATGTTCTAGTGATAAATTTTCTTTGATAAACCATTTCCGGTCCCCAAGAAAAGGTTGGGACGAATGTGGGTATCTGTTAAAGAAATACATAAGACCAGAAATTCCGGAGAGTTTATAGTTACTGTGCTCATTTCGTTTGAGTTCTCGAGACAAAGTTTATAAATTATGAGGACGACCGTTAGGTCAAAACATGATAATGGACACGTTACAGAGCTTTCCGCTACCTATTTTCTGGCTTTTTGACTTCCCACATGAACGAAACACCGCAAAAATAATTTCTCAGTTTTGCCCAGGAACGAAAAAATAATGATTTCGGTCCCGTTCAACTCCTGTTCAACTCCGGTTTGCGCAAAAATAATAATTTGTTGTTGAATTTTTTGATTTATTATTTAGGTTACTGAGTTTTTTGCCACGCACTTTTCATGTGACCTGACTTCGCGTATGTACCGAAAACCGAATGGAAAATATAGCGGTTCCGCTCCGGAGCGAAAATAATTATTTCGGTCCGGCCCAACTCCAGTTCGCGCGAAAATAACGGTTTTTTCCGGTTTTCGGTTCACGGTTCGGGTTCGGTTCAATACCCTGCAAGTTAGCCAGTGCAGTACAGCCACTAGACTGGGGTCTTTAACGTGCATCACGCAGTAGTGATACACGTCCACGTTCCGGTACGATGCTCATCCAGATCGAAACGGGCAGGGGTGTTTTCACCAACACTGCTTCACAAAAACTTCAACATTGGATTCGTTGTTTAAGCAAAAAAATGCTTCGAAAGTCAGGCACTTCAACTTGTCTCCTTGTTCCCCACGTATGCACCAGAAAAAGAAAGAAAAGCAACATTTTGTTTGATATGTATTCGAAATGTTGTTAATCGAAGTATTTTCTTCTCGTTCGCTACCCGACGTTGGTTTTACCGACGTTCTTCCACAGCTCAACTTAGTGCCCATGATTCACGCTACCCGTACGAAAATGTCAGATATGGCCCTGATATATTTTACATACGGCGATATATGATAATATAAGGAGTCAGATATGGCAATATACCGTATAGTCATGTATTCATCCGATGTGCTCTTGATATCATTTTTTATTAAATAAAAATTCAAAATTACCTTCAGTGGCCCTTCGACAAGATCACTCCGGTGTTTCTGATTAACGTTTAGATAAATTTCATGTTTGATTGATTATTCAATTAATTTAGCAAGATTTGAGACATACAATAAGTGAACGTGTGCTATTAATATTTTCCAGGGAATTTGCTTGAAAAAAATTCTAAAGTACCACGCAAGCCGGCGTCATCGAGCACATAAGAGCGAGAGTACTAAAAGGCACCGAATGAAACCGAAACGCACCGGCGATTAAGTGCTAGCAAGTGGTCATGGCCGAATTCATCGAGCCCCGGCAAGTTACTGGAAGAACAGGATCAAACCTCATCACCCTAGCGTCGTTAGAGTGGATGACCTTCTGGCCCATGGAGACGGTTCTTCACTTGACGGAACCGGAACAATTTTGATCCTCGGTTGATGCACCGAATCGTAAATTGCCGCGCATGATCTGCCGACGAACCTGTAGCTCGGCCTTAGCTTCGTGTAGAAATGAATAACGCGTTATTACATACTCTGTCTCTCTAGCTGTGCGAGTTATGCAAGCTGCACACAAGTGCGGCTATAGCTTGAAACGGCTACACCGTTGTACGAGCGCTCGCGCTATACACAGAATGCTCGACAAACACCACTGTGGCTTTTGCAACATGGTATCTTCTTTACGTCAATCGAAGCGTATGCCGTAATGCAGGGGTTCATCCTGAGGCGACGTAATCGAGGCATGACAACTTCCAAGCTTTCGGTGGAGATTGATGAACGAGAGATGATTACTTCCAGGACAGATTATTTATATTAAGCTCTCGGTCAGTGTCAGAAGTATCAAAGCAATCAATGTATTCGTGCGTCTCATACCTCTATCTCGTCATACGCACGAGCAAGGTCGAGTGGCTTAACACGTTTATTTCTCTACATTAAAAGTAAATAATCATTGCAGCGCCATTGCGCATGACGACACAGGAATACCTGTCGCATGTATTCTTTCTCCTTGATCTGAAAAGCACAGCCCATGCGCTGCAACTAACAATGTGCTTACGTATGCCAGCAAATTTTTACCGATCATATATATTTACAGATTACGAAGATAACGAATATTAGACGTAGCCACAAACGATTCCAAGTCACAGTCCTGTGCATCGTCCCAGCTTTGACAAGTGCGCAGTAAGCGCCAGACGCTCCAGTGGGCCTTTCTCTCGAATCGTTCTGCGCAAGCTCTTTCCCTATGGCAGGGGTCTCAAACAGCGGCCCGCGGGCCCGGCTACGAGTCCCGGTTCCCATATCTCGAGCGCTAGGAAGCGTGCATGCACTGTAGTGATCTGATCTCCTCGGTTCATTTTCGCTCGAAAAGCAGCTACTGCTCTTTTAACGTATTCACATAGTTTATACCTATCTGTGTTCATTTCGCCTTGTTTCGCTTATTTTCTTTATTCTCAGCTTTTTGTAAGGTACAGCAATTCCGCTACTAGACTGCAAGCGCGAGGTTTTCGTTGAAGGATCCATTTCGGCTGCGCGAACTCTCGATCAGCAGGAGCAACTGCCAAAGATAAAGTTACGAGCCTCAGGATTCTAGCCTTCAAAAAATATCAGCATTGAAAGAGAAGTATTTGCTCAGAGTGTTATCATAAAAATCGTCCGGAAAGCAAGAACTGTCAAATTAACTGTATTGTTTTGTTTCTAATAAATGTCGAGCTTGGTTAATTCCTGAGTAAATTGAGCAAAAGGAACGACGCTGTATTCTCTCTCTGTGTCATTATGCCAGGAGGTTGGCAAGGCGGTGTCATTTTAATTCTTATTATCCAATCAGGCCATGGCCCAGGCAGTCATATAAACAAATCAAATCTAAAGATGTCACTGACAAAACTGTGACTTTACAAAAAGCATAAAGCACCAACGTCTCTTCTTTAAAACATCTTTCGACCCCCCCCCCCCCCCGCAGACACCTTTTACATTGGCCCTCGACGTTTTCGGTGTAGAGCTATTCTGCCCTCACACTCAAATGAGTTTGAGACCACTGCCCTATAGTGACTGATTAGATTGCCCCATGTAAATAGCCGCCTCACTGGCTCCGAGAAAGGCACTTGCGCCTACGGGTTCACTGGTGAAGGTTTCAATCCAAACCGAGATGCCCGCAATCCGGCGGAGGCAGTAAAGATGGTTCTTTCGATGATGTACAACGTTTAGTCCCCACTCGGCGTCGTTACAAAACCGCGATGGGCGGCAAGGAGCGAAGGTCTCTTCCGGTGTCCTGTCGGGGATCGAGAGCACTGTCGTCACTGGGAAAAGTAACAACGCGAAGCGTCATGACTTTATAGTGTAAAACGGTTTATTTTCCACTATATACACGCAGGCTAAATACATACAGTTCATACGCGGACTCTGTACGCGAAGTAGGGGATTCCGTACACTGATCCGCTTTCGATGGTGCATCCAATCCCAGTCAAAAATCGCCCCCGCTCGCCCGAGCGCGGGGTTTTGAGGCTTGGACTTCCTCGCAGGTTTCGGCCGATTGTTTCAAGCGGTTACAAAGGCAGCGTGACGCAAACCGACCAATAGTCGACATTGACATCCTCAAGGCTCAAGCGAACCCAAGCTGACAGCTCCGGGCCAGAACACGTGGGTCTGCTGTGCAGCGTGTCCTCGCCAGCCCCGACGCCTCTGCTGAAGCCCGATAGGCCCCGAAGGAGGCTCGCAGGCACGTAATGACCCCCGCTGCTAAAAATGAAAACAAGTACGACAACCCGCAGCCGGCGGAAACATCACGAGAAAAGATCCCACGCCCGACAAAAAGAAAACAAAGGCCAGGGGACCACGAATATATGGACCCCGAACCCCGGCGGCTCGATCACCCTTCCACCTCTTCTACACAACTACGCCGGGACTTCTAGAACTCCAGTAATTCGCTTCGAACAGCAGGACGGTCGAGACACAAAAGCAACCACTTAAAGAAGCAACCAAGCAGCTAGGCGTCAGCTAACGTGAAGGTAAATACTTCAAAGCCGTGCACGAGCACAAACTCTCGCATCTTCCAACAACGGAACCGTCGAGTCGCGACAAACCACAACAAGCAAAAAAGAAAAAAAAAAGAAAACATTTGCGGCATTTAGCATTTTAAAATCTGGAAAAACGGGTGAGTCTCATTGATGTGCCTTGATGTTTAAGCCCATAAGCGGGATAAAAACTTGAAGACAGAAGTAGAAAGGACAGAAGAAAGTGGACAGGCAAGAAAAGGGACAGACACACGTTTTTTTGTGCCGTTCACCAATGTCCCGGACATACAGAGTTGTTATTTGCTCTTTGACAGTGTTGGAAGTGCTTTAAGGGCATTGTATTTAAAGTATACTTAAAAGAGAATGAATCGTGCTGCTTCCAGGATATGCAATGTTATCCACAATTCCTTTTAATGCGGGGTCTCCTGAAAATCATTTTCCGGACTGTCTCTTGTTGCTTTTTGCGCATTAGAGCGCTCTGCTCACTGATACATTCAGAGAGCCCCAGGAACGTGACCACGTGATTTCACGAAGTCACGATGTACGAGGTGGGCTTCGAGGCCGATGTTTCTCTGCAGTTGGCTGCCGAGAAATTTGTACCCATCCTGTCGGGTTGAGGCATGATATATGGCTGTGTATGTTCCGATCTCCCTGTTTCCATCGCTACGCTGGTGGCATGTGGTATTTATTGAATGGCAAGACCAGGCATCCTCATATTTCTTTTTCTTTTTTTACCACTTTGAAGTTGGCATTCTGTTTCCTTCGTTATCTCTGGTCGTTTCTTTTTTTCGTTTTTTAGTTAGTTGGGATTGGTTCGACGGTCTTCAACGGAAGCAGTCAAAGCCGGGAGAGACGGCGGTGAAGAAAGCCCACGGAGTTAGCATGTGCCTTGTACACAGTGTTTCCAATTGCTCGACCGCGATCACGTGGTTTATGGGACGTGTTTGCAATATGAACTGCGCAGTAGCGACAAACGCGTTGGTTGTCTTCTAGCGACTCTGCTTTCGCTCTATTTTCTCCTCTCCACGCGACAACGTGACGCATGCGCACTAGCGACCAAACCGCCGCCACGAAGGCGTCCGCGCTTAAATTGCAAACTCTCTTCCATCCTTTGAGGTTGCACCCGTCTCTTAGATCAAGGTCTCTGCTACGGAGTCAAGCCTGGAGGAATGCCGACGTTTTCGCGGAAAGAATGCGGCTGCTGTGGGTGGTCTCGTACAAATCTCGTTTGTCCGTGGAACTCGGTGGAAGTCCGCCGTGTCCAAGCAGCAGGGGTTGTACTCTGCTCCACGCGGGCTGGGCCACTCGAGGAAAGGACGGGCCGCACTGCCGCCGCCCCGGCCTAGAGGGACACACGCCGACAACGGAAAGCGTCCCGCTCACTGTGCTACTGGTAACAAGTAACGGTGTCACTGGTGACGCGTTAATTTTCTTTTCTGTAACATTGTGTTGTGCTCGTTACTTTTTCGAGCAATAACGGACAACGTACTTGCGTTACCTATTTCCGGTAACGGGTAACGTAGTTAGTTACATGTCTCGTTACACCTTTGTCCCAAAATACAAAAAAATTATACTTCTAATATTTTTCGTGTTTCTGGCTCCAATTGATGTGAAATTGGTGCGTTTTTCTCTTTTTTTTTTTGTGAACATTCAGGTGGGATCGCAAAAAAGATAAGGTAATTATATTAAGTTTCTGCATGGATGTACTGTTTCTTGAAATATGGCGCGTGTGCATACCTGTAACGTCAAAACGGTAAAACATTTGTTCATAAATGAAAAGGGACGCAAAAACTAAGTGGGTGTTACTTTTTATCTGCTATGGTAACGCGTTCTTTTTTTTTTTAGATAATGTAATTCTCTAACGTGTTCCTTTTTATTTTTATGTGACCAGAACGTATTTCGTTACTTTTCTTCCGTAACGCCTACAACACTGACTTTACGGCACTGAAGATGTTGGCGTTTGCGCGTTGCGGTCTGTATTTTCGACGTTTACGATCTTCGCAAATGCGTGAAATTGTTAAAAAAAAACATGCTTCGTTGACTTCTTTTTATGTTGTTTTTTTTTCGTGATATAACCCTTGCTAGAAATCTCACCGTACGCAATGTTGATAACATTTTCGTCCTTTTGCTTTTTATGCGCGGAGTAGCGTTTTCCAGCTCGTTCGAGTTCCTTAGGCGTCGTGATTGGGATCGTGATCTTCACTGTTACCCGTTTTTGAAACTCGGATTTGTCCTCGTAAGGTTCCGCGGTATAAAAGAAGGTAATGTCATTTAAATATCTGGACACTTAAGCATCAGTGCTTCACTTTTTTGTAATCACTCCATACGAAGGTAATAGAATAAACATTAGAATTGCTGGCCTATTCTAATCCAATCGTCTTACGTCCATCTACTCAAAATGCGCAATCAGAACAAGCCGTTGATGCTTTTCCTCAGACCGAATTTAATTTGCTCAAACCTCTCTGGCATTTAAATTGAGAAACGAGAGAAACTAATAATTAGATCTAGCCAAGTTGCGATTAGAAACTTGTTACGACATTTTGTCACGTAGTCACTGGGGTCTTTACACTTGTTTGTTCGCTTAGTCCAAATAGAGGTTTATTAACTAACTGACTTCAAAGTCAAGTCTTAGAATACACACTAGACAAATTACACTTGGGGGGGGGGGGGATACCTCTAACCTAAGGAAACTTCGCTTGCCGTCCTCCTCGATCACACCTTCAGCTGGGTGCCCCAACCACAGCCAAATTCGACAAACGAGGGATCCACACAAGGCGGGCAAGCCGATCTCCTCCACAGCGGTAAGGGGTCCCAAGTTCGCAAGTTAGCGGGCGGAAGACTCTGCAGCCAAAGGGGATCGGACGTGCAGGTCGGCCTCCAGAGGCAGGGTGATGGTCAGGGCTTGGTATCCAGGAGCCAAGTTCTCTGGGGAAGAGAGTATTGAGTGGAGTTAAAGCATTGAGATACACTGTGAAATCAAATGAAGCGCTGCTTTGACCAGTGGTCGCCTTTGGCGGCCTGCTTATATTGGGTCCAGCATTCTGGAGCCATCCAGGCAGCCAATAAGAGAGAGTATTCTTATGCTCAGAGCCCAAAGCAAACATGAACATTCCAGAACAAGCGCATACACAACACATTTCGAACGAAGTTCACAAGATCAGTAAAAACAAGACAAAGCTGGTATGAAGGCACAATCATAGGACCGGCGCGTACGCGAAAAGTCAGTAACCAAAAGGAAGTACGAAAGTACATAAACAACAAAACAAGTCTATATGGCACCAAAAACAAACCCCACTCAACACGTGGAAACCGTTCCCAAATTCCCTGAACCTTGCTCTCTTTGTTACCCGCTATCGTCGGCAAGAGCTTCATGCAGGACGGTCCGTGGACCAGGGGTCTGTAAACATGTCGAAGAAAACACGAAACCGTGTCACTTGGCGGCCGAAGCGGGGTCTTCGTGAGCCACTTCGAGGGAGAGACTTCATCCGTCTCGCGGCGGCGAGCAGCGGCCGACTACACTGGGGGATCCGCCTAGGGGCCCCAAAACAAAGTAAAAGTAAAACAACGAAGCCGCGAAGGCACAACTTCGCGACATTATATCTCCCTCCCAAAGCGCGCGACACACAACTTGGGTGGATCAGAAGTATCAACGAAGCGTCTTGGTTTGCCCAGCATTTGAGATCAAAAGAAGACCCTTTCCGAAATACATCCTAACTCCTGACCTCTTTGATCACTAGCATCTTCATTTGCGGAATGGCACCTGTGCCATACTAGCGGAGGCTTCAAGGTGACTCTTGAAGGAAGAAGGTGAAGATGCGCCTATGCGGATGATGCGAAGCATATACGGCGTGAAAATTCATCTGCCTTCTTGTATTAAAATTGAGAAACAGGATAAACTGATAATTAGATCTAGCAGCTACGATTACAATCGTCGTCTAAAATGAAAGACGCCGAGGAAGCACTTCGCAGTGAAGAATGCGTTCTTGTCTTTCGTTGACTCGCGAAAGTGACTCTGTACTATGACAAACTCCATGTTCATTACCGCCATTGGCAAATCAAAAATAAAATTTGGCATTTTTTCGAAGTCCTCTTGTGGAGTTCTAAAGCAGAACAGACGCTCTTGAAAAATCCGTCAAGCAACGTTGTCGGTCTCTACGAAGCACTGGATTAGATCCGTGCCTTCGCCGAACGCGGACGAAACCATCGCGTAGCAGCAGCAGCAGCAGCTACTACATGGCACGGACTTTTGAAAACGGGCTATTGAGTCTACAGATTACGGGAGAGGGGGAAGATGAACACGCTTAAAATATCACATCATGAGAGCGCTTCTTGAAGTTTCCGAAGACGAACACCTCCGAGAAAACAAATGGAACTTGGGAACGATGGACACACGACGGGACCCGATGAGAATACCACGGCGAACAACCGGGCCGGGAGCAAATGCCGAAGTGGGGCTCAAAGACAGGACCCGCTGAGCCTTCGCGCGTATGTACAGCCTTGGCACGGACCCCCATCAATCCCAACACGTAGACCCCACCCAGGGAGGAGAGGCGGTCTCACACCCCGGAGGAGAGGGATCGGCTCCCGACGTGACACCCATGTCGGGAGAGGAAGGAAGGGGCCGGCAAACCAGAACAACTGGCAACAACCGCGCCGACAAGCCCGGCAGAACAAAGAAGAAAAACGAGCGGGAACGATCCACACACGACGCGCACACAAAAAAACGTCAGGAGGAGACGGCCTCCTCCGGAGGGGTGGGGGAGAAGAAGAAACGTACGCCGCCAAGAAGCCATCCGAACCCAACCCCTAAGCTTGCACGGCCAAAAGGAATCGCACGGCAGTCGGCGGCCCGTTGATCGCTGGTCCTACACCCTTCGTCTCGAGGTGGCTTCAAAAAATGCTGTTCCGCGGAAAAAAAGGGAAAAAACGTCCCTCGAGAGAGAATTGGCAACACGAAGAGAAAGAGGAGATTTGTGTTTGTGAGAGAGACGAGAGGGAGAGAGAGAGAGGCCGATGAACAGAGGAGACCGCTCGAACGGAGAGATCTATAAAAATAAAATAAAAAATTCGGCCGTACCCAAAAGCCTATACACCATCTTGTAGGGTGGACGTGGAACGTGGAGGCTAGCGGCGAGGGGGCAGATGGGGGCCAAGGCAAAGGGGGAGCAAAGAAGCCGACCATAAAAACGCGTCGAGCCGAAAGCAAAGAGCAAGAAAATTGTGTAGCGGAGAAAGAAACAGTTCAAAGCCGAGGGGTCAAAAGCAACCTCCTTAACTTTTACAACACTCCTTGCCGGGGCTTCGCGGCTTCGCCAGCAGGTACCCATGACCGTCAGGCTAATTACAACCCGCCAAGAGAAGACGAAATAACACGCGCACCCTCTCCCTCTCTCTTCATGTGCGCCCCCCCCCCCCCCCCCCAAATCCCAAGCAACCGACCAACCCCCCCAAGGCCCACCCGCACCCCCTCCCCTGCTCCCCTCAGCCCTGAACCTTCCTTCTCCCCGGCCCCTGCTTTGTAAGCTTCGTTCCGTTCTTCGGCGGGAGCGAGCAAAATACAAGCGAGAAGCGGCCCCTTCCTCCTCCTTCACTCCGCTCCCCCAGCCGTGTCCCCCCGCCGTTCCTTGGAGCTGTGTTGCTGGCACCGGCGGCTAACTTCAAAAGCGACAGCGTGCACGCCGCCGCGCAACTGCCGCCGCACTCGCCTCCTCTCACCACGTACGCGCGCAAGCAAACATAGTTCCTCCACGTTCCTTTCAAAGTGGCAGCTCGCGACGCGTTACATCAAACTTCCTTTCCCATTTCGAATTTCGTTATGGCAATTTACGCGTAAAAGTTGTAAAATCGGGACATTTAAAGTGAGAAGAAGAGAAACCAAAACAAGAAAAACGCGGACGGATACGTTGAGCGATGCAGCCGGACTATCTTCGCCCGTTGCTCCGCTTCTCCAGCGCTCCTCCGCTCTGCGCGGCTGCCTGTCGTTCGCTTACTTCAAGCGAGGCGCTTCGCCGAGGATGCTCATTCGGAGATCGTGCGCCACTCGGATTACTTGGTGCCAGCGGCATGCTTCCTGAGTCGCTGCCGCTGTAGCCGCGGATGTGCGTGTTCTTCGTGTGCTGTGCCAGTGCTTCCCAACCATGGCAACCAGGCTGCCCCTCCTGCTGCTCCTGCTCGCGAGCTTCACGTTCGCTCACCGGTCGACGCTTGAAAGCCGGCGGGGAAAGTGCGAGCGCATTACCATCCCCATGTGCCAGGACATGCCGTACAACCTGACGCGCATGCCCAACCTCATGGGACACACGGACCAGAGCCAAGCCGCAATCCAAGTGCACGAGTTCGTACCACTCGTAGAAATCGGTTGCTCGAAACACCTCAAGTTCTTCTTGTGTTCCCTCTACGCGCCCATGTGCACAGAGCAAGTGGACATGCCCATCCCGTCCTGCCAGTCCATCTGCGAAGAGGTCAAGTCCAAGTGCCTGCCGCTTCTGACGCAGTTCAATTTCAACTGGCCCCAAGCTCTGAACTGCAGCCGGCTTCCCGTACCCGAAAAGAATGGTTTGTGCATGGAGTTCCCGCCGGTAGCGGACGAGCGTTATTCCAAGTACCTCCTGGACAAGACGGAGTCTGCCAAGCTTTCCCAGAACCATAAGCTCCTCAACCTTCCTCTGGCTCACGCTTTTCCGCCCTTCAAGAAGTTTCAGAACGGACGGTTCTTCGACGTATCGTCCACGGAACCTTCTTCTTCCGTTGTGCGTTCCAAGAGCTGCCCGGAAACCATGGTGGAGCTACCAGGTCAGAACCAGAATCAGTGCATCGCTCGCTGCGGCTGGGACTTCCTCTTCACGCGAAACGACAAAAACTTTGCCGAAATTTGGATGGGAATCTGGGCCGCCGTGTGCTTCATGGCAACCTTCTTCACCGTGTCGACCTTCTGGATCAATCCGACCCGGTTCCGCTACCCCGAGCGCCCCATCATATTCCTCAGCCTGTGTTGTTGCTTCTCCAGCATCGCCTACCTGTTTCGTATCTTTGCTGGCTCGGAATTCATTTCGTGTAACCGCTCGGAAGGCGTGGACGCTCATCTCATCGTCGAAGGTGTGGACAGGTCCGGCTGCATCGTGGTGTTCCTCTTGCTCTACTACTTCGGCATGGCCGCCGCCTTCTGGTGGCTCGTCCTCACTCTGTCGTGGTACCTGGCGGCCGGAAAGCAGTGGGGCCACGAAGCCATCGAATCCCTGGCCAGCTACTTCCACCTCGTCTGCTGGGCCGTGCCAGGGATCCTCAGCATCGTCGTGCTGGCGCTCCGACACGTCGACGGCGATGAACTCACCGGAATGTGCTTTGTGGGGAACCAGAGCCGAGAAGCGCTACTCAGCTTCGTCATAGCGCCTCTCAGCTTTGTTCTGACTGTGGGGAGCCTGCTCATATTCCTGGGTTTTGTGTCTCTCCTGCGAATCCGCAAAGTCATGAAGGAAGGCGGGAGGAACACGAGCAAGCTCGAGAGGCTCATGGTGCGCATCGGACTCTTCTCGGTGCTGTCCACCGTTCCGGCGCTCACGCTGCTGGCCTGCCTGCTGTACGAGTACCACCAGATGCCCCTCTGGAAGGAGGCTGCCATCGCCAACACCTTCGAATGTCTACTCAAGCGGGGAGACGGGTCGCCCTGCAGACTCCACGACAGCATCCCGCTGGAAGAGGTGTTCATGCTCAAGATCTTCATGTCGCTTCTTGTGGGTATCACCACGGGCGTCTGGATTTGGAGCAACAAGACTTGGACCACGTGGGGCAAACTGTGTGCGTCAAGGTTCGGCCGCCGTTCCCGGAGGCACCACGCCAAGGTTCTCCCGGGCAGCCTGGCATCGCCCCACAATCACCAATTCTATCCGCTCAATGTGAACGCCAGGACAAAAACTCACTCGCACAGGAAAGCGCTGACCAACGTAACGATGGTGTGAGATTCCGCAAAAGCAGATCTTGTAAATATGCGTGTAAATACGACATAATGATGTGTATATATATATATTAGAGAGCGTGACGTGAGTTGGTAAGGAGACCACTCATATTTTGGGGGAGTGTGCCAGCATGTGTGTTTCCGAGTGAAGGCAAATACAAATATTTCTATACGGTTTGCACTGACTCCTCGTATTCTTTGTTCACACGGGTGCTTGAGACGAAACGCTTCAGTTATACGGTGTAATTTGAATTAATTTATATTGTTGAAGAAGGATCCAGGTGCTTAAAGAGTATGGAAGTTCCAAAAGGTGTTGCAAACTTGAGTTTCACTTTCGGGAATACTGCTGGCAATTGGATGTACTTCTGGGATTTCTTATATTTTAAGCAATAATAATTCACAAGCAGATTAAAAGAAACAATAACAACAACAACAACAATGCACTTTGTGCAGGTATGAACGTCTGCCGACGTCCATCACCAAGTCCAGAGCCAGTGAGTTGAGCAGACGACCGCGGACGATAAGGTTACCGATCGCCAAGAACCCAACGTAACACGGTTGTAGAGGGGCAACGCCCTAGCTGTGTTCCAGTCTGTATGTAAACAAACTTTGCCTAAAATAACGCACCGCAGCGTGCGGAAACAAGATGATTGTGACAAGAAGCAATCAAGTTGCGTTTAACTAAGGTGAAATATTTATTTTGACAACAAGCCCTTAGGTGTAGAATACTTAAACGACAACATGCATCGATGAGGTGATTAATTAAGGCGAAATAAGATATTGGCCCCTACGGTTGCCGCTTCTAAATTTTCAGGGAACTCTTCAATTTATTCTTTCCAGCTTCGACTTCGTCCATATTTTTGTCAGACATTGTGAGCTTGAAAACCGGTTGTAAATGCTCTGACCAAGCAAATAATGGCGGCACTCAAAGATCATAAACGAGGAAATACAAAGACAGAGGAGCCATCACTCTGTGAACCAATTAGTTATGTAGAGTGAATATTCCTTTCTTTATTATTATCATGTTGACTCCTAAAAAATTCCATATAAAACAAAAACACTACATAACTCTTCGGTTGGTTATTAAGAGCTTACGACGGGGCAATGTACGCTTTCCTCACGACCGCTGCCGGGACCATGCATGCAAGGGTATGACATGCCAGACATTCCATTGGGGGGAACTCAGAAAGAAACGGGCATTATTTACAACACAACAACAACAATAATAATACCACGAATGAATGCCGCATTTCTTTTAAAGAACGGTTCGACCGAGCTCTATAAATAATTCAAGCCACGGCGTCTATCTTTCTTGCTCCCGGCGGGGAGGCCTAAGCCATCCTTAATCCGTGGGATTATTTTAAAACTCGGGCCTTATGGAGGGTCCCCGCTGTACACAAAGACGGATTACAGAGTTCGACACGAGCCGGTCTTTCGACCGATCGCTTTGGGGCCACAAGTGGGGCGACCGCGGCGTTCACGAGACCTACACCTTTTATACTCGAGTTATGCTTACGCGGCAGATGTCGGATAGCCCTAGAGCTCGCCTGTTTGGACGATAATCCCGTTGATGCTGTAGGCTGCACGGAATCTAAGATACTAAAAGCTTGACCTAAAAGTCTTAAAACTATTTTTTGTTATATATAACGCTTTTTGCACCCCTCTTATTCAACGACGGTCTTGCCACCGCGGGGAGGGGGAAAGGGGGAAGGGGGGTATTAGCACTGTTCCAGTTGTCCATGGTTCCCTGTTTTTCTACCCGCTTAGTGCTTTTTTTCTAAGTAACATGAGTTTTTTTTTTGTCAAACCCACATTGGGCGCCATTTATATATATACAGTCATGTCTCGTTTATATGAACCCCGTTAATATGGATACCCCGCTGTATGGACACCCTTTTTGGGGACAAACTGGGAAAATGTGTGCATCTTTGTCTCGTTAATATGAACAACTCATATTATGGACCATTCGGGGAGTGGAGGTGTCCATATATTAACGCGACATCACTGTATATAGCTTAGAACGCACCATCTTGCGTCCAGGGACATCACAGAGCCGTGCGAATGCTCTCACGATGCACGCCAAGGAAAATTAAATAGTTTATATACATCGACAAACGTATACCTCAACGTTAACTTTTTTTTAGGTAATGCCTCTTGGTTCTTGAACACCATTTGACCAAAATAACGCTCTTATATCGTCCACGAACATTTCTTCTGACAGGTGAAATAACACATTTATTTGTTAGAAGTGAGAGAATGAAGGCAAGCTGGTTCAAAAACAACGTACATGTAACCCCCCCCCCCACAAAAAAAAAATAGAAAGAAAAAAAAACGAACGAAGACAACAAGGTTTTAAACTTAGCTGAAATTTATTTGGGTAAGTTGAAGATATTGTCTTCGTCGTTTTATTTTCCCCCTTATCTTAGGGTTTACGCGTATGAAATATATTTAATTTTCAACTGAGACATGTTTATTTCGACGTCAGAAATTCCGGCATAGCCCACTCACACAGAAAGAAACATGTGAATGAAAACAATGACGATAAGGAGACCGGAATTCTTTCACGCCAGAAAGCAGTTCAAAGGTATTTGCCCATAATTATACCTCTTACGAAGGACCGGGATCTCAGGTCTGGAAAAAACGGGCAAAAAGAGCTTGTACAGGCACGCGAGTAAGAGCTCAGAAGTTATTATTCCTCTATTTTGGTGGCACCAGATGATAGACGGCGATGAAATGAGCTCTTGTAGCCGTCACGCGAGGAAAGTGGCGACCCATCAATGTGTCAGATGAGAGAAAATCCTCTTATTGCACTCCGGTATCCCGCTCTATTCGATCCAGCATGTGCGAAGCAACGTTCTGACTTATAAAGTATACAGATTTGCTTGTACAACACCCATATATCTTTTTGTTCACGTGGTTTTTTTTCTCCTTACGGAAATTTGTCTTCTTCTGCACCGAGAACCAATCACAAGTTTCAGCTTCACATCGTCAGTTAACAAAGCTTTATCATTTCTAAGGCATCCATAAAGCCCTCACGTCTCTTTATATGTTTCTATTTGGTATAAATTAATGTAACAAGTTGACGGGTTGTAAAGGTAGGCATCGGGCAGTTATTTCCTTTCGAAGAACAGATACATTTTTGTGCCACTTATTGCGGGATAATCTAATAGAGCATAAACAACAACAACAAGAACAACAACAACAACAACAACAACAACAAGGAGTTTGGCGTATAAGGCAGAGAAAAGAGAGATTCATAGATAGTACAACTCTAGAGCATTCTCGTATATCATACGCCCACGTGACTAAGTACCGGTAGTTTTAGATTTGTTACGTTGCTGAGAAGTTTCTAAGGCTGATTTGTGCAGCAACTAAGGACATAAAAAATACTCTGGAATGTCGATGCTGTTCAAGAAACCCAGGACATTACAAAGCTGTAACCCTTCCTGTTGGCGGTACAACGACATTCACAAAACAGAGGCAAGGTCGGGCACAGCTAAATTCGTCAACTGAGATATGATATTCCCTAACAAACGATAATAATCCCTGGAGAAAGGGGACAAAGAACTAACACAAATCTCCAAACACAGCTAGGTGACTGGTATGCGCTGAAAAAATCCTCCTGGTCCCGGTATCGAACCAGGCACATATCCATCTCCGGTGGAGCGCTCTACCAACTGAGCTAACCAGGAATTAGACGTCAGTAGAGCAAACGGGTTTTATCAGCTGCCACCAGTCTACCACCAACAAGGGTGAACGGACTGCATTTTAAGGTTATGATGATAATGCATTTAATGCAAAGCTGTAAGCGAGCTGGACAAGAATAACGATAATAATCCCTGGGGAAGGGGAACAAGGACACATGCAATTGTGTTGGCGTAGCCGCGTGCGCGTTCGGAGACGCTGCAAGGCTCAGTGTCCACGATGCTGAACCCAGACTTGTGCCAGGAACTTAAAGATGTAAGGGTTTACAATGGCAATTTACCGAGCCTCAAATGTAATGGATTACCGTTACCAATTACTTCCTCTGAAAAGTAACTGATTGCTTTACTCGTTACGTTACAAATTACCTCCACGCTGCGTATTTCTTTCACGTTACTTTTCTCGTACACTTGCCAAGAAAACAATAGAAACAATCTTGATGTCTCCAAAATGTTCTGCAAAACTATACTTTCCATTTATCGCCCTCCCGCATTATGGTAGTCTTTGAAAAAAAAATATTGGATTTAATAGAAATAATGTATAGGTGCACTCCGTTCACCTGTAAGCTGACAAGGCAGCGAAAGCTACAACCACACCCGCCATCCCGCTAGCTTACGGCGACCAGAAACGATTCCTGGAATTCTGCAGACAAAGCTAGCGGTGCGCGTGGTCGGTAGCAGCTTCTACCTCCGCTACGAGGTTCGGAGGTCAGGAACCGATCTGCGAAAGCTCCGTTTTGAATCGGGCCTTTCAAGCGTGAGCGCAGCGTCTCAAAGCTGCGGACTCATGCCTGCAACTTTGAAGCATTGTCAGCTTATGTATGAACGGACTATAGTTGCACATTTCGAAAAAACCGAGACTGGGACAAAAGGGGACGGACAAACACAAAGACTTTGCGTTTGTCCGTCCCTTTTTGTCCCAGTCTCGGGTTTTTTCGAAATGTTTAACCACCACCAGCTCGTTTGCGCGCTTACCTTTTGTTCACTATAGTTGCAACTTGCACGTAATACTGAAATATTCGTGGGCAGCTTGCGTTGTCTTTTTGATCTTTGTTTTTCGCATATTTTATATGACTTGCACGTTTTTTCTAGTAATTCTAGTCACCCTCTCATCGAGAAAAAAAATCGTGTTTTCTTTTTTGGTTATTTTGCTCTTCACGATGTTTTTTTATTTTGTTAAACTTGCTATCTTTATGCTGGTGAATTGCCTGCTCCCATATTGCTCCAGTTTCTGTATTATTTTCATAGGTTTAAAAAGTAACGAGTAATAAAGTAATCCGTTACCAATATTTGGTAACGAAATTACGTTACAAATTACTGCCGGAAAAAAAAACGAACGTGGCAATTACAAGAATACTTGAAAAAAAAAATTAAAGACGTTTCGAATTCTCTGCAAAGCCGCATTAGAGCGCAACTCTTGAGGAGGAGGAGGGGAGGGTAAGGAGGGGAGGGTATGCTCCTCCTCCCCTCCGTAACCTCCCTCCTCCCCTCCCATTTAGCGGCGAAATATTCTCGTTAAATTTAGCGAAAAATTCGTCAACATTTTCCCGCCAAATTTAGCGGGGAAATTTAGCGAACATTTTTCCGATAAATTTAGCTGGGAAACTGAATTGTTGTTAAAGTCACGTGACGTCAATTTCCCCGCTAAATTTAGCGGAAAAAGTTTCCCGCTAAATTTAGCGGAAAAGTTTCCCGCCAAACTTAGCGGGAAAATTTTACCCTCGTGGCATCACACGTGACGTCACGTGTGGTGTCATCGTGGGAAACGTCCCATAATGCAACGCGCGGTTACGCCGATTTCGACGGCGGCGCCGCTCAACCCGGAAACGGCCGCATAAGAGCTGCGCGCTCTAGAAGTAACGGATTACTTCCCATGTGTGGCTGAAGCAAGCGAGGCGTCGCTGTGCGGGGAAAGCGCAGCTGCGCAGGACATTCTCTTCGAGGTGGTACCGAAAGAGGACACCCTACTCGCAGTTTGGCGAAAACGTTTGTTTTTCCCCAGGCCGTTCATCTCCGCTCGTTCTCTCCGGCACCTATTCCACTCCTCTCGCAACAGGAGACCACTCCGGAACGTTGAGCACAACAAGGAGTATCGGCCGGAAGTTGTACACCTCCTGTCCGCCTTCCGCTCGGAGCGGTCCAGAAAAACATACCCCGAAGAAGGACTGGTGGCAGCAGCCACTCGCGGCGTCGGCGTGCACCCATGCCGCCGCCATCACCCTAGCTCGTGCGGGCGCGCATCTTCTCGAGGGAGTGTCTGTGTGAGGCTGCAAAGGCAGCAGCATCAACAGAGGCGAGCCGGCTCGCCCGTAATCAGGACAGCCAATCGCCGGTGCCATATATAACAGCGGCAGCGCACGCTGGCCGCGCGGCGATAACATCGCGCGCGCGGCCGCTGGCATTGCCGCCGAGGAGACCGACGATGCATCGGTGGCGGCGTTTGGCGGCGCTCTCGGCTGCCTTCGCATGATCCGGCTGTTGTTTATATCGGGAGCCCGCACTGTCTACGTCCGCCGCCCGAGTTTGCCAGCGTCGGCGGTCTCGGTCTGGAGCGCACGACGACGCTGCTAATGAGAGAAAAGTTGCAGATGGCGCTGGCGAGCGCGGTCCCTGCAGGCTCGGGTCGTGAGTGAAAGCGGCCAGGGCTGAGTTTACAAGATTTGATGCTCGGCGTTTCCTGTGGCCTCCACGTCGTTGATTTCTGGTCTTTTTACGGATGTTGCACTTTTGTTCCAAGCGCTCTGTTGTTTGGACTATGCCCGACGGAAGAAAATATGATTCTCGTTTGATTATTTTGTGTTCGCGGTAAGTGTGTCGAGTGGCGTGGCGAATTGAATTGGATTGGATTGGCCTGAGACTGTAGGGAAAACATTAATTGATTCGCTCCTGGTCTTAGCCAAGAAGTCGACTCTAGCATCTGGCATGCCAGAAGCGCCACGCCATATAGTTTGTCGTCGATTGCCATCGCCTTCTACGAGACTTTGATGACTTCGATATGAGGAGAACTGACTGCACGGTACGTTCTGTCGGTAATTCAACACGGACAAGCTGTTTATTCAGTGTTGATGTTCAGGATTCGGTGAGCTGGAAGGACCAACCGATGTGGTGTGTACATGTTTATGAAAAACAGCTTGGACACTAAACACTTACACACAGACAGGACAGGACATACACAGGACAGGACATACAGCTCTGTGTATGTCCTGTCCTGTCTGTGTGTAAGTGTTTAGTGTTCAAGCTGTATCTCATAGACGTGTACCAACTAGCTCAATTCAAACCAGTTACTGCCAACTGGAATGTACATTGTGAAATTAAAAACAGCGCGAAGTCGGACGATGGACGACAAGATGCACACAGACATGCAGCGCTGACTTATAACTGTTATTTTATTGGAAGGACACAAAATATCGTTGTGATACTCAAGACATTGACAAACATACAACGTCATCTATTTTTTAACACATGTACTGATCTCAGATTCCCGGAGAAATACCAGTTTTCCGTGTCATATAAAACTATAGACCGCACATTCATACAACTTCCTCCTTGCACCGTGAAATACAATACGCCTCTAGAATTTCTCTTCTCTTGTTATATGCCTATTCAGCATCGTCGTTCTCTCTAAAATTGCATTGCAGTCACACCACTCACAGTCCGATTCTGATTATTTTGCGAGATCGTCTGCTATACACTAACTCATCTCTGTTACGTCACGGCGCGGTGGTGGCGCCAGTGGCGCGTCGGGAGCACTTCCGGCCTGGGGCTGTGGGCAGAAGTTCCCATGTGAGACGTGTATTCCTGCGTTGTTTTTGAAGGAACCAGACAAAAACCTGCCTTCTCGTGAAAACGCCGCGACTGGGGTTGTACCAAAAGAGTTGAGAAAGGTTTGAAGGTTAGTTTTCATGTGCTCGGTTCGTCCGAGGACGTGGAATGTGCTGTGAAAAGGGAAAACCAGACGCCGTCGGACCACGATTGCTTGGGCGAGAAGCACTTTGGGTAGTATTCACGGATACTTGTGGTCGTCAGACTTATTTGTTTTGTTCTAACATGAACGCCGGATAACCGTCAAGTTCTATACGGACCACCTGCGGGCTACGTTCGGTGCGTCTTCAAGTTCAAACGGCTGCCTGATCGTTCGAGCTGTCATCTGCTCTTTCAAACGTTTCTGCTTGTCGTCTGCTCTTTTAGATGACACCGGCCCGTAGACCAAATGTTGGCCCGGTACTTGCTATTAGGATAAGTGCAGGCCTCAAAAGACTTAAGTTTGAAGGTCGGTAAGCAGGATCGATGTAAACAGTAGATACAAGGAGATGTTGATCATTGTTACCAGTGGCCATCACCGACTTGTTATGCCTGAATCACTTGGTCCGATTCTGCTTGCTATTTTCAGTATCGACGTCGACCATCTAAGCTACGGTTCACGCTTTTGCAGCCCGAGCGACGTCGCGACCGAAAATTGCGAGCAAAATCTCATCATGCGAATCAGGCTTTAGAGTCCATTCTGCGGCGTCCAGGCGGAATGAATCGCCGCAAGTCCCATTATTCACGCGAAGTTTTGCTGTGTAGCCAGCCTCTGTAATTTTGCTGAGGCCTCTCAAGTAGTCAGACATCGCCAGGAAGACGTAGAGTCAACAATAGACTACCTCCGTAAAGCCCTGCATGCCACACGGCGCGCGTTGCACTCTGGGAACTAGTTGGCCAGGTGGGAGAGTGCCATGGTTTCGGTTTCGATCGACACGTCGACAAGAGATTATACACAGAGCGTGAACTATAAACGGCCGTTATTTTATGTTTTCTGGTCCCGAGAGCGTCATTTGTGGTCTCTAAACTAACCTAAATGGCCAGACCTCGAAGCTTTAGCACAAGCCCGAGACGTATAGCTTGTCTTAACGCATGCTTGTTGTATTTTTGTACTTGAGCCTTTCTGTTAGCGTTTCGAGGTATGTGGACTAGCCAGTGCTGGGAATCTCGACGCTGCGAAGCTCGGGGATCTTGCTTGTGTACGAATCAGCAAGCTGTAGACACCAGTAAGTATGCATACATTGAGCTCGCGCCTATACATTAGTTTGGTTGATCAGGAAGTTTGTTTGTTTCGTGCTTCCATAGACGAAATATAACTTTTTGCAATTACTGTTTTTCTTAATACGCTTGAGTACGCGAGGTAAAACTCGGAGGCGCCATTGAAAAGCTCCATTTGAACACACTTCTCATCGCTTATCTGTACTGCCCCGCAGCACTGCACGAATTCGTGAAGTCCCCAACCGCTTGCATTTCACTAATATTCAACATCGCGTATACGCATAAAAATAAGTTATCCTGCAATCATATAGGCACATTCGCACATACAAACCGTTTTAAGAAAGCAAAAGTCGAGCACTTGTGTGAAGAATGTCGCACCATTCGGTGGAAGTGCGCCGGACGGGCATGAACCCCGGTGCGCCAAACGAACGAAATTATTCAAAGCGCATTTGACGGTTGCTAATGGCCATAATATTTGTTATGTATTTGCTTTCTTCCTCACTGAGTATGGCGAGATAATTTCAGACACACCGTTTAGGCACAGATCTTGGGCGTCAGTAAAAGGTCGTCCAAAAAGGCTTAGCGAGGAGTAGGGGACGCTTGTTAGGGCCTCCGTCGCAGCTAGCCGATCTCAGCGTTTGCGAAAACTTAATCTTATATTAGCATAAAATTTGAGTGTGAGATATGTGATGACACGAGGAAGATATCATCGTAACTTTTGTGCATTAGTGAGGTCGAATTTATTGCGTTTCCTTAAAAGTTAATGCGCCAACGCTGGATCAACTTTGATACTCCTGTGAGGATGCGGCTTGCTTTTCGCCCAATGAAGTAACAAGAAGCGGACGTTTGGCAAACAAAATACGTGTAGGGCTCAAGGTGACCAAATTTCAGTTGTAGTTCACTGGTACTAGACGGGATAACTGACACGAACTCAAAGATGCACCCGTGGGGTGAGGTGACTAAGCCACGTCTTACTACGTTTGCATACGCACGCACAATATCCGCTGTTCCGGGAACCAAGGAAAATGCCGCGGTCTTCGTTTTTGTATCACTCGAGAATGAGTGTATTGTACATTCGTGAAGAGTCAGATAGATCGAAAACGCAAGCAGCGCGTTCGGTTGCGGCGTGATAGCATGAGATGAAGCTGCTCGGTCGAAACCGAAACTGAGTGGCCAACTAGTTCCCAGAGTGCACTGCGTGGTATTTCGCCGCAATGGGGCGCGTCGGTTTTGGAAGAAGTCTATTCGAACGCGAAAAAGGTCAAGGGGACTCACACTGACGCCGACAACATCTCATTTGAATGGTTTGTTTATAGGCGACGGCGAGCTTCTTGCCCACACTCCATCGGCGCATGCGCGGCGCCGGTGGCGTCCGCTAGGGTGCTCCCGTTTGTTTGTAAACATGAGTTGGTGCCTAAATCCGAATCTTTCCGGCAGTCCTCGATGCGGCTTACGCCATCTGTCGGCAGCACTTCTCCTATGCGTGCATCCTATGCATCGTCATGGCTTCCGAGATCCCCCGAAGCGCGCGGAGGCCATCGTCTGTAAAGATGGAGAGGGGGGGGGGGTTAGATTGCCAAGAACAGGTTTTTTCTTCTTTTCTTTTGAAGAAAGCAAGTTCATTTCGTGATTTCCTTTTCGCTGTAGACTTCACCTACCTGTTTCCGCCTCTTTAAGTAAATCGCAGAGCGATATGCTGAGAAGCCTATTCTAGCGGGCCCTCTAGAGTGCCTTAGAAGCTGTAGATTATACATGATGGGTAGTCAGTAACGTGTAAAATGTAAAGAAGAAGCTCCTCCCGCCTTCTTGCCACTTTAGCAGAGCGAACGCTGGGTCGCCTCCTCTTTCCAGCGTCTCGCTAGCTCTAGCTAAAGTAATAATAATAATAATAATAATAATTTTATTGCAAATGAACAAAACATATGTTAAGTCAGACCTGCCTAAGCCACATTGGGCTTGACTGGCAGCGTCTTACAGTAAGTGAAACCATGCCGTTTGCAAAAGGAAACATGTAAAATAAAATCCACACAAAGAAATTAGAATAACAAAGCAAACTATTGGGCACTTTACGAACTAAAATTCCTCAGGGCTTTCTTAAGCTTGTATTTTGTTCTTAAATTTAGAATACTAGAAGGTAGTTTGTTCATAAATGCTGGTACATAGTAACTCCGAGCTCTTTTTCCAAATCTTGTCGAACATCGAGGTATCCGGTAACGCTCTTTGGGTCTAAGAATACGAGAAGGTACATAAGGAACTTTAAATTGACTATCCCAAAAATGCCTATGAACAACAGTTTCCATCAACAGCGAGTTAAAATCAGGCAAATGCAGTGCTTTAAACACGTCAATGTCCTCACCAAGGCATAAATCATAGGAAATGTTTTTTAACAAAGAACGCAGAATCGAATTAATTCTAATTTGCCAACGCAGAGCACAATGACCATACACGGTAATACCGTAACGGAGTACACTGTAGACAAGAGCATGTACAACAATTTTTCGAACGGATAGTGGCATAAAATATCTCGTGTTATGTAGCAAACAAGACACTGCACGAATTTTCTTACACACATGAGCAAGATGAGTGTTCCAGGTTAGGTCACTGTCAAAGAATAGGCCAAGATATTTTATAGAAGATGTATGCTGTATAGGCTCACATGCACATGCTAGACATCTAGACGAATGTAATCGTAAAGAGGAGGTCATACTAACTTTTTTCAAAGGGTTGTGGAAACATATTAGCTGCGTTTTGGATGCATTAACTTTAATTAAATTAGCTTCAAACCAGTCCATAGTTTTAATTGCCGCAGTTTGTAAAGACGAAAAGGCATCTGAATAATTGGACGCTCTAGATAAAATAACGGTGTCGTCAGCATATTGAAATAGTGAAATCGGTACCGCCATGGAGAGGTCATTAACATAAAGATTATATAACAGTGGACTTAAGACCGAGCCCTGGGGGACACCCGCTTTGATTGAAAAGAATCCGCTTTGATACCCTCCAAATGAAACACATTGACGCCTATCCTGTAGAAAGTTTTCCAGTAAATGTAAAAAAGAGCCTCGAAAGCCTAACTTTGAAAGCTTTCTTAACAAAATGTGATGGCTAACACTGTCAAATGCCTTGCGGACATCAAGGAACAGTGCGCAGGCGACTTGATTCCGTTCAAAAGATAAATTGAGCATATCAGAAAAGTCCTCAAGGAGCGTTTGAGTACCTCGGCCTTGTGTGAATCCGTACTGATAAGGTGATAGTAAACTGTGTTTATCTAAAAAGCTATTCATAGTTATCCACAAATGTTTTTCCAGTATTTTAGCAAAGCAAGACAGAATGGAAATAGGTCGATAATTTTGTACGTTATTTCGCGCACCTCCCTTGAATAAGGGAATCACCAAAGCAGTTTTCATTGCTAATGGAATGATACCATTAGATATAATCTGATTAAAAATCGAAAGTAAAACAGCTCTAATTCCTTCAAAGTTTCTGCGCAAGTCATTAACTGAAATATTGTCGATACCTGGCGATTTATTGGGCTTAAGGCTAAAAAGGATTGACCTAAGCTCTTCTTCAGAGAGGAGAGGAAGATAAGCCGAGTCTAAGACACTATTGTTTAAGGTACATGAAGCTGGGTGTTGTCCTGCAATACCTGATACTTGAGAGAAAAAATTGTTAAATTCATTAGCAATGCTCTGTCCATCAGTAGAGAATTGCGAAAGAAGGTAGCTATCATTGCTTTTAGTGCGCTTCTTCGTACCGTGGAGATCGTTGATGAGCGACCAAGTTTTTTTTATATCAGAACGAGCGTCCTTAAATTTATTTCTAAAGTGCATGCGTTTGGCCTGACGAATCATGGCATTAACCTTATTTCTGTATTGCTTAAATTTCAACCGTAGCATAGTGTTACCGGGGGAGCGTTTTGACTGTGCCCATAGGAGATCTTTTTCTTTGATGGCTGCCAATATTTCTGAAGACATCCATTTCTGATCTATGTTACGATGTTTAATTTTTACAGTGCGTGTAGCCGCCTTTTTAAAAAGGTTCAACTGAGCTACAAACCGTTCATAACAGTCAGCTGGAGATGTAGTTAGAAGAAAAGTATTCCAATCATGTTGCTCCATAAGTTTATCGAAGTGCCTGGGATCAACTATTGACAACTCCCTCACAGCGCCAACATAAGTCAACGGGTTAGATATCTGTGTTAATGAACAACAAACAAAATAATGATCAGCAAGTTTAGTTTCAATAATTGCAGACTGGATTACTTCGTTCTGAGCTCGTATGTTTATATGATCAATGTTAGATACCACCAACTGGCCAGATAGAAACTCCTCCCGTGTTGCATTCTGAATTGTTGCTTTTAAGCCCCATTTAGACAAAACATCGAGATAGTCTGCGACTATGGTCACTGTGGGACGAAGTATGTCAATATTAATATCGCCATTTACACATACAAGCTCTTCAGATGAAAGAGAAGACAAAGCTAAATCAAATTCGGCCAGAAATAACCGTGCATTACAGCACGGGGGACGATAGATTGAAAAAAGGACCAGGGATAACAAAGGAGTGCTTAAGTGCAGCGTAACTACTTCTGCCTGTTGGAATGAAAATTTTAACTCAGTCACCGACCAAATATTTTTTATAAACACAGCCACACCCCCTCCTCTTCCCATTGGGCGAGTATAAGAGAACACCTGATAGCCTGGTATGCTATACTTAGTGAGACTGTCCAAAGAAATGTTAATCTCGGTCAGTACAAAAGCATCAAAACAAGAGCAAAAAGGGGAGATTAATGCGAGAAAATGGTCCCAGTATTTCCGAATGCTTCGGATATTAACATGGGTAATACGAAAAGTATTACCTTTGAAACTTGTAAAAAAGTTCTGTACTTCTGAAAAGGAAACAAAAGTACGAAAGTCATCAGAGTCCATAATCAAACGGTCCTCTCTGGATCCAATATCCTTTTAGTTTATCAGTTCAAGGTCGTGTTCACATCTGATGCGCACTGGTGTTGCTTCATCTTGCCGCTTGGCAAAGATCTTTCCATTTCGAACCCAAACATACTTGAAGCTTTTCTCCTTTCCCCGTGTTCGAGCTTTCCAGAACAGGTTTCGGTTGACTTGGGTGAGATTCTCGTTAAAATAAAGCTGGGGTAAAGTTCTCGCTTGTGCGAGCTCGCGCAGACCGCCTCGTGCCTTCATCCATATCTCTCGTGCAGCTGATGACGAAAATCGAACCAAAATCGGGGGGATCTTATCCTTTTTGCTTGGGAGCCTGTGGACAGCTACCATGTCGGAAGGTTGAAAAGATGCGATTGTCAGTTTTTCTGCGATGTCGAAGACGGATTTCTTGAGGTCTTCATTGGTTGACACCGGCATGCCATGGATTTCTAGATTAGGCAGGCGGTTGTACTGTTCAGCGTCGTTTAACTCGACCTGTAGATGGGAGATGCATGCAGCGTTCTCAGACACAACATTTTTTAGTTGAGTCATCTCTGCTTTCAGGTCATTGATTTCCTTTTTACTTGTTGTCATTTCGACAAGTAGCTGGTCATATTGGCCCGAGTTGAACTCCACAGAAGTCTTCAGCTCGTTCACAGTGACCTTCATTTCTTCGAATGTTGTTTTTAAGGTCAATAGGTCGTTGACCTGAGCTGGTAGTCCAAGGAGACTATCTACTTTGTCCTTAAGGGAAAGAAGTTGATCCAGCTTTTCGTTCACTTCAGCAAACTGAGCTGACAGGCTCGCAATATCCAACTGCGAGGAGACCTTATCAGGGGCCGATGACTCCCGTCCGTCTTTCGCGCGACATGACCGACAGCGCCATTTTTCTCTTTTCTTAGTTCCCATAACCTGGAACGTAGATTCCGCCACCCCTGAGCAAGGAGTACCCATGTGGTACGGAAAAGAGCATTCTACACAGGTTAGAAAGCGTCCATCATCAGGCAGCAGTTTTGAGCATGCTATGCACTCTTTAACAGGCATGGTAAACTGGCAAGCAAAACTGTGAATACTTGCCGCAGTTGGGTGAGGCAGACGTCTTCGTTTGTGATGACTGTTGCCGGTGAGAGCCACGCAGTTCCTTGAAGGCGCGGGTAACAGAAGGTCAGTGTCAGTGATGCGATACCTCGGTCGTTCCTAGCATATCGAGAACGAATGTGATCCCGTAGAAAGGTAGCAGTCCGTCACCAGACTGGAGGTCGCCGGATGATTATAGCGGTAGTCGAGTCCGTGGCGCAAATCTGTAGTTGGCAAGTCGCTTGTGAGTCATCAGGATTGCTATTCAAGATAATATATACAGAGCGGTGGAAACAAACGTTCGGATGCTACGGCTTCTTCTCTTTCTCTCTTTTCTTAGTTGGGTAACACCTGATAGTAGTAGTAGATAGTGATTAGTAGAAAGAGGTAAGAAAAACTACCACTTTATTCTTAACTTGTCATCGACTATATTCCGTGTCACTAGTTAGCGCAGTACAGGGAAGACAACGCCAGGTGAGGGGAGAAAGGGCAAGCACTACGAAGGCTGGGGAGGAGGAGAGAAACCTCCTCTCCTCTTTAACGTTCATAAAGCTCTCCCTTTCTCCCTTCGCCCTCCCGTCCCGGCTTCCTACTGCTCGCCCTTTCCCTCTTCGCTTGGCGTTGCCTTCGTCTGCACGGCACACAACAAGTGACACGGAGTTTAGCTTCCGATTTGTAAGGCGTTTGAAGAAACTACGCGTTTCTTGATGAACCATAATATACACTACGTACTATTTAGGACAGTGACAAAATTGCAAATGTAAGTGACAAAGTCGAAGTTCAGCTTTCTCGCAGGGAAAAAATAAATCCGTTATTTTCAGATATTTGCCATGGTCCTATAAAAATGCTCACCTCTATCAACAAGACGTGGTGTTTTCCTAGTTGGTGAGGCGTAAGTTGAATGTTTCCTTTTTACTCCAGTTATTCACCCCTACCATATTTTTGTGTATTACATGAATATATTATAACTATGACACTAGTGTTAGCTATGAGCTCTGCTGAGTTTATTTCTAAAATACAATTTTGATTTAAATAATGTTGTTATCTTCTAAAACTCATGGTGACAACGTTAGCATGTCCAATATCAAAGAATACTTACTTTTGCCATCCAAGATGGCGTTAAGCTCCCCAACGTAATAGGCAAATAAACATCGTAATTACAATCAAGAGAAGCCAGCAATCTAGCATTTACCAATGGACGAGGGACCAGATGAAGTCCCTCGTCTTTCGCGCTGTTCTAATTCTCAAATATGTCACACCAACTCGCCTAAGCCTCCAGTTTAGCCGATAACAGCCGTTATTAATAGAATTACGTGTAAGGAAACGTATCATATCGCCATGCTTAGTAAATGGAACATACTTTAGAGTGACCTACAGGGTGCGTCCGCGAGCGCTATTCTGGCGTAAAAAAAGTTCGTGTAAATAAACCAACGAAAGGAGTGCACCAAAACCTTTCAAAAATGTGTCTTTAGGTGGCGCATTTCTCGGCTAAAATCTCACGAGTGGAGGTTTTAGGAAGACAAATGTAAGCCCAAAATTTCTGTTGTTGTTGTTTTTTTTTGTTGTTTTTTTCTCCTACGTTGCATAGGAAGGAAGGCGGTAAAACCGCCTAGTTTACGCTGCTACTCAAAACTCACACAACAGGAAAAAAAAAGAAGAAAACCGAGGAAGCTCTGAGCTACACCCGAAAGCAGATCCACATGATGCGAGCGTGTGCTATAGTGAAACACAACCGCACACCGGTACGATGCTCATCCAGATCCAACCGGGCAGGGGAGGGTCTTCGGATTCCTAGCTATCCGTTTCTCTGCCGGTTTCCTTCCTGAAACAGAAGACGAGATGGACGAAGTGAACAATGCCCGTTATAGTATTCCATCGGCACAAAGCACGAAGCGGAAGAGTGCATGCCGGAGCGTGGTGTCTCAGGCGCTGAGAACCCAGTCTGCAGAGATTGCTCTTGGTCACATATGCACACGTTTCGTTGTAACATATAACTGAACGAAATTCCTTTTATTCGTGCACTCGTTCAAAAAGTAACGCATTACTTTACTGGTTACTGTGGCTTGAAAGCAACGCGTTACGATAACTCAAAAGGAACGCTTTTTCTCTAATGGTGAATTTCGTTCGCAGATGTGGAGCGCATCAAAAGCGCCCCTTTTTTTAGAGCGCGCATCTTTCGCTACCTCTTTGTGTTTCTTAAAGTCTTACCAGCAATCGTAGCTCCACCGATGACGATTGCTCTGCTGCATGCCCCGCCGCACCGAGGCGGCCGAAAAGTGTGGGACGAAGGCGAACACGGACCTCTCCCTCTCCATTTGTGCCGTGGACTCCTCGAATGCGCTCGCCCCTGCGTCGCGCGTTGCTTCTGCAGCTGGACCAGCTGGACAGTTCAAGCTCTGGCACGTTTGAGCAGCGGCCATTGTGAACGACGGACTGTCTCCGGCGGAATACCGCTCCGGGCCCACCAGTGGAATTTACCATAAGGCGTCGTTGCTCTAAACAGTAGCGGACATTTTTAAAGTTATTCGTCGTTAACGTTTTCTGGCTTTCCTAAGCGTACTAAAACTGGAACGATCTTTCACGCTTGCGCATAGAAATGTAGACGTTGCAATTATTAATATGTAATCACGTTTATGGACCATTGGAAGTCAGTAGCGGGCGGTGGACGGACTTATATCACTGATTTAGCGGGGCACAAAAAAGGAGCATGAGGGCTGGCATTGCCTTTTTCCTTTTCTTGTAAACAAAAAAAGAAGAACTGTACCAACGTTGTTTTCTTTTTTGGCGTTTTGGTATAGCTCCCAGTAAATGGGACTAGATTTGAGTTAGTAGAGCTGCCAAGTATTGATTATAAAAAGTGACAAATGTCTCATTTTACCCCGACCCCCGGGGCAAAACGAGACAAGCTAGTGGGGCGAAATGAGACACCCTGTCAGAAAATAAAGACTGCTCAGTTCTCGCATTCGGAACAATTGAACTACTCGGGGGCACTCGACACAATCTCTGTGAGCCCACTATTCGCACACCGTGCATTAGATTCACAGAGAACAGGGCGCTGTTTTGCTCCATGCTTACGCACGCGGCACACCTGGCACTGCGAGTCACAATGGCGCTCGTCGCGAGGTTTGCAGAACGCTCCCGTTTTACCGATTTATTCAGTGAACGAATAGTCTTCAAGACTACCACCCTTCATTCTGAATAACATTCCTCCTCGGTTTCATTTGTTTGACTGTAGGTGTAGACTATCCTTTTCACATCAGTACGAGAGCCCAAGAAACACACTTCTCCATACACACAAAATGCTCAACCTACTAGCTCTTCTTTTTTTTTCTGTTTTTTTTTGTCGGAACGATTTTTTTGTTTGAATCTGAGTGTACTTAAGGCACTCATCTTTTAGTTTTCTTGAATTCTCGCTCATGCTATTGGAACAACTTTGGCTCCAGCACGAATAGACTGACGTTGCTGATGCACTCTTTCAAGTGCTTTGTTCGTATCATTTTCGCTCCATGAACCCCTAGCTGTTTTAAGGCGATAGCTTCGCATACAATATTTTTCAGAGATTTTGACCTCGTGGGCTGTCGTCGCGAGACCAGTGATGCCAATTTAACGGATTTTCCGCTAAGTCTGCCGGATTTTATTTTTTTCTGACGGGAAACAAAAATTAGTCTAGCCGCTAGCAGATTTTTTGACGGGCCTTTTTCATACATGGCGGATTTCTGGCGGATTCCTCACGCAATGCACCGATTCAAAATCCTCCTGCAAAAAATAATTTCCGTGTCCTCTAAAAATGCAGAAATTGTTTAAGTTCAGCAGGGTAGGAGGGCTCCTGGTCAGTTGCTGCGCACGTCTCAGACAGATAAATCCGGGAGGCTTTAAAGCAGCGATCGCTTTCTAGGCAAGATCCCCTGCCCGGTACAAGAAGCTCTACGGTCTGATGAATGACGGCGATGAACCACTGAATATTCTGCAAGCGTAAAGGACGCGGTGGCTATCCCTCCAAATAGCTGTATCAAGGATCGTAGACCAGTGGACCGAATCGAAGACGTACTTCGAGATGGCGAGGCGCCCTGAAAAGTGCTATGCGGCAGAGGTGCTGTACACTCTAAGAAAAAATGACTACCCTGTGTAGTAAAATGGCGCTTTGGAGGCTTTGACTACACGAAAAGGTGAGTTACCAGCCTTTGGGCAAAGTCACGACCCCAAACCGCTGTGGAATGACTACCTTTCTGCAGGTGACGACTAGGAGGGTGATCACTTTCGAATCTGATATTCACGTGCAGGCAGTCGTAAATGATATTAGTAACTTAGATAACTACATAAAGACTATAAATTATGTTCTTCCTTAGCTTTCGTGATCTTTTAAGATCCGCCAAGTTCACATCTGTTGGACAATTCGCGTAAATTGGTGGAATACAAATTTTGTCGGCGCGAGCAGCAACACTGGTTCTCAACAGCTGGGTCTGGCTTGGCATCAGCAACAACGAACGACCCGTTTGGTCTGTCGTGAGTGTTTGCCGAAATGAGGTAAGGATATTGTTTTTGCCGCATTTAAGGCCCGTTCACACTCTTGCGACCGAGAGAGACCAGACCGGTTTTTAAGCCCTTGCGATCTCTCAGGACCAGCTCCGCTTTAGCGCATCCGGTCCTAAGAAGTCGCAAAAGGCTTAAAAACTGGTCTCTCTCGGTCTTACTCGGTCGCAAGAGTGTGAAACAAAATGACTAGTTGTATATCTGATCGTATTGAACCATTGAACACTGAGACCGATGATCGACAGGGTAAACATGCTCATAAGTATGTGACTGTGTCCGCCCGTACTGTTTTCCTCAATATCGGAGCGGTTGGATTTCGAGCTGCACCCGTCGTGGTTGTGATCTCCCGGCTGTACGTACGTAGCGCGTGAACTTCCGATTCAGTAGCGGATTGCAGTACAGTGGCATTGTAGTAATTGGCTTTTACTAGATAGTAAAGCGATACGCACACGTCGTGCACCTCTACAGGAAATTGCCGCACGCACTACGCGAAACTGTTATAAAACGAATGGTTACGAGTTTCCGAAGCGTAAGTGCACTTTTATATGAAATTTGAACCCCCTGCTTTCTTCCAATAAAGAAGAAAAAAAGAAAAAAGAAGCATAGCATAGGGGTTAAGGTGTTCGCTTTCTACGCAAGTGGACGCGGGTTCGATCCTCGGCGGGCCTACTTTTTTTTTCTATAACATTTTTTTGTTGTTGTTGTTGGGCATTTGGCGATATTTACGACATTTATTTTTTATGATTAACACTGAAAAAAAAAAAGATTGTTGACGAAATTTTGCAGAACTAAATGGTATACGACTTTCTTTCCGGAGGTGCAATCGGGGACAGCGGGGCTTGGGTTACTGGCTGGACGGGTTAAGTTTTGTAATTAGCAGTTGCACACTGTCACAGCGTATGCTCTCCGCATAGTGCGTACAGCCATTTCCGGTTGAAGTGCACGACGTAGTGCGTATAGCTTTACTCTTACTAGATTTTTGCGTCATCACGGGCACTATTTGCATTGTTACAAGTGCCAGCTCGAGCCTGAACTCGTGCCTCTCTCGCCGGTCGTGTTCTTCAGTTTTGATGTTCTGCTCTATGATTCATTAAACCTAAACCTAAAAGTCAATCACCTCTGCATCGTCACCCATCAGGGCATCCCAGCCCTGCCGCTCTACCGGCCCTTCCTGGATGTCTCCTGCCGCCAAGTAGCAGCCTGATCGTCGAACCACCAACATGGTCGCCTCTACATCAGAGGATCACACATTTTGGTGCGTCAGCTACCACTACATTTTGGTGCGTCGGCCGCTACTTATATTTTGATGCGTCTGCCCATCCCGTTCTTTCGACTGTTTAGCTCTTTCCTGGGCAGAAAAAGAGCCCCTGCAGTTTCTCACGACGTTCTTGCGCTCATGCTTGTTTAGTTTTTTTCAGGGCAGCATATAAGCTTCTGAGGTTCTTGCAGTGTTCCCATGCTTGTGTTCCTTTAGTTCTTTGAGGACAGTAAATAAGTGGCGTCACCAATCACCATGAGCCCCGAGCCCAGCATGGGTTCAGACCCCCTGCGTGCCTGGCTGTGCTAGGTGTCGCCGTGTCTGATGAACCTGGGGTCCTGGCAGTTGAGCCAAGCCCGGGCTAGGTTTCCTTCAAGGGCCCCCAGGTTGGGCAACACACCACCCCAGCCCGCACTCCTCACAGACAGATGTCCTGCGTTGGCTCGCCCAGGACGATCCGGTCAGTCGCTTTGCTTCACCTCTCCTTTCTTGTGATTTTCTTCTCCATCCCTGTTTTCAACCTCTTATCTTTCAGATTTAACAGAATTCTTTGAAAGGGAAGAAGAATTATATAGCCCATGGGTGTTTGACAACCACTAGGGCGTGACATGATAACACCAAATGCTTTACTATGAAAATATCTCACTCCATAAAAATCCAATGGCCTTGGCACGAATAGGGTTTGCGTGGTTAGAACAACTGGATGCGCAGCAGCCTCAGGGTCTTTCTCTTTGAATAGACCTATCTCACCAGCCAATTTCGTTAAGCCGCCGCTGCCGCAATGCATCAAAGGAACTTTAGTCCTTTTGCATGTGGGAGAACCCCGCTGGAGCTTTGCGCATGACGAGATGACACGAGCTGTCTCATGCACTGCCCCCTGCCTCCTGTAAACTAAAGTTATGGCGGCGTCACACATGCGTGGAAGGCTTAGTGAGATCTGTTTATTGGGACGATTGATGGCAACAATAGATTACTGTTGCCATCTATGGATGCGGACAGCTGGAGCACAAGTTGAGACAGCTGTCTCTACTGTCTAGGCAAACCCGGTATCTCGGTGTGCCCATGGCAGCCCCTTTCTTGGTGCCACATGACTACTGTACAGCATGGACGGTGTGATCCTCATGCATTCTTTCAGATGCGTGGTGTCTACATCACTAGGAGAGCAACATTCGGCACTGTGGGTGCACTGGCATAAATGAATAGAGACAAATGTATTTTTCCTGGTAGAGTATTTGGTGACACTGTCAACTATCATGCTTGCCGCCAGGCTAGCAATGGCCATGGTGAGGTGACTCACATCCCAAATGTCCCAAGATGCCTCTGTCACATTTCAATCATTGCGTTTGATGTGCTTGCAAGAATGGGATATTTACAATAAAACATAGCAGTTCATTCAAGATAGATATTAAACATACTTTTTTAATTAATCTGTATATGCTTGTAGTGTAATTTCATAATCACTGCAAATTCAGAAGGTTAATTGACAACAAAATTTGATTGTTTTATTTTTCTGGTTTTGTAATGTATGGTTCCAGGTGCATCAACGTAAGGCATAGGCATTGTTGCATGTTATGATTCCAAAAGTTTGGGTCTATACAGCATGAATAATTGTATTTTTGGTGGTGATCATACCAAAAATAGCATGTTATTATTTCAGCAATTGCTGCTCGTGAACTCGAGAGACTGGAATTGGAGCTATTGCGACTTCAAGATGTAACGAGATTTCAGCTGCTCTTCAGATCATGGCCAGGCAGCGGAATGGATCTTCAATCCTTTGGCGTGCTTGATGGTTTAAACCGTGAAACTTCCAAAATTGTGTTTGCCTTGCAATGTCACAACGTTCAAAAAGATTTTTCGTGTGAAGCCAGCGTAAAACATCTCTGTTTGCTACATTGTTACAAGTTCGTCACCCTGTTTCTTCTTTTTTTCTTTTTATGGTGATTCAGAACTGCTGTTTGCAACACCGGAGCCCACGGCCAAGCACCTCATGCTGCAAGCACCAGCAAAAGTACGCAAAAGAGGGAGCAGACAAGGCCCATTATGTAATCGATGCCAACAGCCCACAAGACCACGTATTGTGTGCAAGAAACCAGTTGTCGTCGTTAACCTGTCTCGACCACGACATGCCGGCAGCGGTGGGATCCAGTGTTGCCCATGGAAAGAACAAAGGCTATATAAAAATGATAGGAGACGAGTGAACATTGCAGTATGCGCTTTTGCTATTTGTATTGCAGCCACCGACAGCCTGTCAGCTACCCTTGAATAGACCCTTTTCAAAAGTGTGCACCATCTATACACTGTTCACCCTTAAGCTGAGACTACAGTGCCTGCCGGACCAATCAGCCACCTCCCTTTTATCACCCAGTGACGTGATTGCTGTGCCATTTGCGCCAAATATAGCAGCTGCAGGCCTCGCTACTGGACCAGATCCTTAGGGTAGGCTAGTGCAGGTTTTCAGGACTTTCGATAATCGCCTCAAATAACATACTATTAGATTTGATTTCGCACCAAGCACTGACAGTACTCGGAAGTTTTGCAATAAGTCTCGTGATCTTTTCTGGTGGGTTAAGGCCCGTTCACCTCTTGCGACCGACTACGATTGAGAGAGACCAGACCGGTTTTTAATCCTTTTGCGACTTCTTAGGACTGGATGCGCTGCCGGTGGAGCTGGTTCTAAGAGATCGCAAGAGGCTTAAAACCGGTTTGGTCTCTCTCGGTCTTACTCCGTCGCAAGAGTGTGAACGGGCCTTTAGTTAGCTTTGTTGAGTGCGCTTCTCACCGCACACTGGTGTACTGCAGTGAAGCAACAATTGCGAACTATAGTCGGTGACAGGTCAAGAACGAAGTGGAAGCTCGTCCCACCCCTTTCCACTTCGGCGGAGCGAACGATGGAGAGGAGGTCGCCTCCCGTCCAGCGTTCACACTACAAAAGTGGAAAGAGGTGGGAGGAGCTTCCACTTCGTTCTTGACCTGTCACCGACTATAGGCGTTGCGATGTTTCGTGTCTTTCTTCGCCGCAGCACACCCGCGTGCTAATGGGAAAGGTATACTCCTCCAGAGCGAGACCTGGTGCAAGGGGGTATATATGGACTCTTTTGTAGGTTTATTTTTTATGCTTTGTTTTTTGTACAATTTAGGAATTGCAGTTTTGTCACAACCCCCCCCCCCCTAGAACTTGAAGGACACATAAATCTAGGTACTCAAAGCGTCCTAGTGTTGTTCATGGGTTATCCTTAGCAGCACTGTTCAATCGACACGCCTAAAATCGTTTTTTTTTATTGTGCGGATATGAGCAAAAAGTCCTTGTTACCCTTCAAATGCGCTTTAGCGAAGCCCAACGAATTCGTTTATATAAGGAAAGACACCGCTTACAACAAAGACCCTTTGTAATCGCTTCAAAGCCACCGGAAGCAGCTCAAGAAACGCCAGTCGCTCTCGCCAAAACTCACGTACACGCGGAAAAACGGAGGCCCGTCTGTCCGCGCGGATAGGCCTTCCAACCGTCAAAAACGGCTCTTCTCTTCCACGGCTCGCATACCTCCGAGGAGAGTGGCGTGGCCAGCAGCGTCGGCTGTCCCCGGCAGCGGCTTTCGGGAATGCCAGAGCTACTCCGTGCACGCCGAAGCTGACAGTACGGTGGAACCTGCGCACGCCCCGTACCAATCGACCGCCTCCTTTCCATCACCTGACCGCGCTGTCTGCGTCTGGGTAGGGGGAAGGTAGTGATCATAATGCGAAAGATAGGCGTATGACTGGTGCCAACGAGCATGCAGGTTCCACCGCACTGTCAGCTTAGGGGAGAATGGCGCGCACAGGGAGGCGTTCGGTGGAGCTCGACCTTGACGCGGCCTGCTTCTTCCTTCGTTGCTGAACTGGTATTGTCGGCTAGCCGGATATAGCGGCGGCGTGTACACGAACGAACGCGTCGATTTATGCTTCCGACTGTGCGGTTTCGCCACCTGGTGCCAGCTGGAGACTGGCACTCGCCGCAAGGACGTCCTTCGGCTTGGCGTTTATTCGTTATACATAGTTATACGCAGAGCCCGGCGCCAGTGTACTCTCGAAAATTCTGAGTGCATTTATACGTTCACGTAAAGGGGTGTCCAAACATAACAGAACCACGGAGATTTGTAAATTCACGGCAATGCCGTGAAAGTTGCTGTTGCGCGCGTCCGTTTTCAGTGAGGGCGTCAACCACGCAAACAGCACAGGCTGTCCTCCTCGCCTCTTCTCTATCGACTCCTCCTCTTTCTTCTTTCCGGGAGATTGGGGGACTGACGTCACTGACGAAAACGGGGGAAGGGGCCTTGACGACAGCCAGAAGAGCGTGCGAGTGGCTCTCCGGACCCACGTGGTGAGCACGCTCTAAATGTTCTGTCACACTGAGACATCACGATGACAACAGCAACACAACACGCTGTCTAACAGTCGGGCGACTTGTCGCTCGCTCCCCGTGTTGTCCGACAAACCTGTCACATCGCAGCAACAGCAGCACATGGACGACAACGAAAATGTTGCCTCGGTATGGCAGCTTTCGGCAACAAAAACAGCGGCGACTTGTGTTGGACAACGTGTGTTGCCTAATCGCTGGCTGAGCGAATTTCGGGCCGGCAACTCGACAACACACATAGCTTCGATGGCGGAGCTAGTTCCCTATCAATAACGTCTTACGCAAGTGAAGTCTTGAAAAACGTTATTCAACAATAATTAAGGCTGACGTGCAGCTAAAATAATTTGATGGTTGTTTTTACTGCGTAATTACGGAAAACGATTGTCGAAACGGTCACAGCTATGGTCGAAAACGTTCAGACTGGTGTTGAAATTAAAACTGCCGAGAGACCAGCTCATATTACTGCTAGTGCAATAAAATGGCATGCCTAGTCACCCGCTGATGAAGTACGATAAAAATAAACCAGGAAAGGAAAGATTAAAAAATCGAAGCATTAAAACGACCAATATGATCATGATAGTTGATGCTTGGAACGTGGAAACAGCCACTACCAGACACCTGATTTGTTAAAAAAAAAAATGAAAGACGTTTACAATTCTCTGTAATGCCTAATTAAAGAGAAGCTCTTGAGGAGGAGGAGGAGGGTACGGAGATGAGGGTATCCTCTCTCCTCCTCCGTAGCCTCTTCTCCTCCTCTCCTTCCCTCCTCCTCCCTTCCTCCTCCTCCTCCCACTTCCTCCCTCCCCTCCCTCCTCCCTCGTGACGTCACTCGTGACCCTCGTGACGTCACCCGTGAAGGCCTCGTGAAGGTCGCTCGTGACCTCCGTGATGTCACTCCTGACCCTCGTGACGTCATTAAGGGAAACGCCCTCTGCAACGCGCGGTTAGGCCGACGGCGACGCCACTCAAGCCGGAAACGGTCGCTCAAGAGCTGCGCTCTAAAATACCCACGACGTTTTGGGGAATGAAGCGATCACATAGCAGGCTGTAGGCAGAAAGGACAGCTTTGGAAAATATTTATTCCACCGTTTGTTATAAAGGCCGATCGTGTCGGCGCAGCAGTTTTTAAGCACTGTCAGTTCAGCTCAACACTACGCTACAAAAGACGCATTGGGGTACTGCCGGTTGCAACTCAATTTTACAGTAGAAAGAGGAATTTCACAAAAGAAAGAACCGGACAAAAACACTTCATATGGTGGCGGAACCCAAACATATATCAGCGATCTTACTTTCTTCGGCTAGGGCTATCTGCTTTGTCAGCGAATGAAGAGCATTTTGATAAAATTAAGGGTGGAAAATACTCCCCGTGTGAAGTTTTCTAATCACAGTCACTGGTTGATGTCGTCCCGTAATAACTTCCGGCTTATCGAACGCACTAGTACTTTGTAGAGTCACATTTCCAGCAACTCCGCACCGTACACGAACAAAGGTAAGCAGCAATCAAGATGGCGGAGTATTCCCCGTATCACACCCCCACGTCACAGCGCGGTGTAACAGGGCGGTCGTACAACAAATCGGTCAACACGGTTGTCGGGCGACAGCAGCATGTTGCTCCACTGTTGTTGCCGCGATGTAACAGAGTCGCCGGCAACACGATTTCCTCGTGCTGCCGGATAGAGTATAACTGTCGCTTCCGTGTGACAGGGCCTTAAGTCTCTATAGGTCCAAGAACGCAAAACCTGTCAACAAGAAAGAAAACAATGTTTTCTTTCTTGGTGACACTAAGTTGTTCACTGATATAAATCCCACATGCGTCCAGAATTTCAGTTCTTGTTTTTACGATATATAGGTTTAGGTGGACGCCAACTCAGTGGCGTCACAAGGGGGCGGACCGCCCCGGGTGCAGCGCCCAGGGGGTGTCGCGGCGGGCCACGAGAGTGTGTGTGTGTGGGGGGGGGGGGGGGGGGGGGGGGTCGCGGCGGGCCATGCGAGAGCGGAGGGGGGGGGGGGTGTCGCGGCGGGCTACCGCCCCGGGTGCCACTGACCCTCGTGACGCCACTGAACTCATCGAGAAATTTAATCTTTCTCAGTCAACTTTTCATCAAGTAACGCCATGTTCTCAAACTTTCTCGTTCCCCACTAACAGCTATAGCTTCACATTCTCACGGAGTTTGAACTTTCTGCCATTCATAGTTTCTTTATGCGGGCCGACGAACACGGTTCTTTTTTCTCAAGAACACCCTCTACCAGGAAATCCGACACTCGTAATGAGCGAAAGTTTGAGTTTAACAGTGAACCCCGGCGGGCACCCTGGTATAGGCGTAACACCTGACTGCATCTGCTTTACTCTCCTGAGTTGAACAAACAAACAGACTGATAAATGCAAGCTTTACTGTCAGCTTTACAGTGTGGACGGTGCGTCCATCGCGGTTCTCGGTCCAGGAACAAGTGCCCGAGCTCTCGCTGGCACGCGATTGTCAAGAGGCTCGCGGCATCGGCTGCTTAGTCCACCTGCCGGCGGCGCCGGTCCATAACACCTGTTCCCCCTCAGATGTAGCTCCCATAGCGTTCTGGAGGGTGCCTATTTCTTGGAGGTTGCTCCCTTCTACCGCTTCCGGCGTCGTTCGTATGTTTCGGTGTCGTCTCGGAACTATCTTGGGATGACGATCTCTCGGTAGGGTGATCCTGTTGAGAGTCCGAAACAGGAGCAGGAACAGACCACTCAGCTGATGGAGTCGATGCCGTAAATCGACGCCTGATTTGATCCACGTGGCGGCGGGTTGATCCAGTTGCTGTCTCCACCAGCCAGGAGCGAATTCCAAGTCTTTTGGTCAACTTCCCTTGGATCCACTTGGGGGTTCCTTTGATGTTTAGGACATAGACTGCCTGTCCCTCTTGGAACACCCTGGACGGTGGTGTCTTTCCCGTATCTCGTTCCTGGTGACTACTTTCTGGACGAGGAAGGAGTCTACTGATGTTAGTAGCAAGCTCCCTGTTGAACATCAAGAATGCTGGTGTTTTTCCTGTCGAGCTGCAAACTAAGTTGTGTTGTTTGTACAGGGATCTAGCAATTCTCAGTGACAGCGATCCCGTTTTCTCTCTTGTCAAACTTTGCTTAAGTTCGTAAACCATGCTCTCGGCTTGGCCATTTGTCGCTGGATGGTACGGAGCGCTGGTCACGAACTTCACGCCATTCTTGTCATAAAAGTCGGTTATCTCCTTGGATATGAAGACGCTTCCGTTGTCGGAAACACTCTTGCGAGGCAGTCCAAAAGTGGTGAACATACCTTGGAGTTCTTTGATGACCGCTGCAGATGTGGCATTAGTCATGCTTCGAACTTATAGCCACTTCGTGTAGGCATCTACAACGACATGGAACATGTTTCCTTCCAGAGGGCCTGCAAAGTCCAAATGTAGCGTGTCCCAAGGACGTGATGCGTGATCCCACGTAGGAATTGGTGCCTTGCTTGGTATCTTCCTGGACTCTTGGCAGATAGGGCAGCTGCCAACAGCTTCCTCTATGTCGCGGTCGATGCCAGGCCACCAGACATAGCTGCGTGCAGAGGACTTCATGGCCACAATTCCCTTGTGTCCAGCATGCACTAAGTTCATTGCTTCAGGGCGTGCCAAAGCTGGTATGACCTCCCGGGATCCCCATATGACACATCCTCTCTGAGTGGACGTCTCTGCGCCTTTTTTTCTGTACGCGGTAAAGTCCTTCTCCGTGAGCTCATGAAGCTTGCCTTGCTGCACAGCCTCGTAGACGCGGGACAGAATTGGATCCGCGCATGTCATGGCTGCTATCTTTTCTGCTGTCAGCGGAGAACTTGTCAGGGCTTCAATCATCAGGACGTCTCCTGGCGAGCAAGGATCGTCGTCACTGTCAGGTAGGGGCAGACAGCTTAGAACGTCCGCGTTCTGGTGTCGTTTCCCAGGCCTGTACACGAGCTTGTAATCGTACGCCGATAGTTTGACGCACCATCGCCGCATTCGGGGTGACAAGACTTGTGGTACCGGCTTCTGCGGTCCCAAGATGCCGAGCAATGGTTGGTGATCGGTGATAATAATGACACTTCGTCCGGCGATGTATTGATGAAAGTGCATCGCCCCAAACACTACAGCTAATCCTTCTCGATCAAGCTGTGAGTAATTTTTCTCGGCATCCCCATAGAGTTCTTGACGCGAATGCGATTGGAGCTTCCCTGCCCTCGTGGTCGACCTGCGCAAGAACTGCGCCGACGCCATATGGTGACGCATCGCTGGACAGAAGCAGTGGTTTTGACTCATCGTAGTGAGCCAGCGTTGTCTTGCGAAGTACCAACTCTTTCAACTTCCGGAAAGCGAGGGCATGGCGCTCTTCCCAGTGCCAGGGAACGTTCTTGGCTAGTAGTCTGTACAGATCGCAGGCTACAGTCGCTCGGTTTTCTAAGAACCTGTCGTAGAATGCGAGCATTCCGAGGAGCGACTGCAGCGTGGCTTTTGACGTTGGTTCTGGCAACTCTCTGAACGCCTTGATCTTGTCGTTGGTTGGATGAACACCAACCGCATCGATCGTGTGGCCCAGGTATGTCACCTCAGGAACGCCAAATAGGCACTTCTCACGGTTTGCTCGCAGGCCAGCTTCTTGGAGTCTTGACAGGACGAGGTTCAGGCGCTGGGCGTGTTCCGCGGTTGTGGCACCGTTGACAATGATGTCGTCCAGATACACGCTGACACCGGATATCCCTGCAAGTGTTGTCTCCATGCATTTTTGGAAAATGGCTGGTGCTGCCGAGACGCCGAAAGGAAGTCGCTTGACACGATAAAGGCCCTTTATCGTGTTGATGGTAAGAACTTCAGCTGTGTTCTCGGTGACTCGTAACTGCTGGTATGCTTGAGCCAGGTCGATGGTGGAGAAAATTCTCCCTCTCCGCAGCTTTGCGAGCACCTCTGTCACTGTCGGCAGTGGATATGACGCCTTGAGCGTCACAGCGTTGACGGTGCTACGGTAGTCACCACAAAGTCTGATGCTGCCGTTTTTCTTCCTCACTACTACAACGGGTGTTGCCCAGTTCGAGTGCTGAGTCTCTTCAAGGATACCTTGTTCAGTGAGACGTTGCAGCTCGGCTTCCACCGCTTGTTTGAGCGCGAATGGCACCGTGCGAGCTCGTAGGAACTTGGATGACGCGTTGTCTTCCAGTTCTAGGCTTACCGCTGGCCCGTTGTAGCCGTTCAGGTTGCCGTCAAAAACTGACCCGTACCTTTCGATGGTGGCTGTCAGGCTGCCGTCCAACACCACCTGGTGCACGCCGCTGAGGCCAATTCCCAGGGCTGCAAACCAATTCCGCCCAACAAGGTTACATCCGGGGTGCTTCATGACAAGAAGAGGCAAGTTCACTTTCACTTTCTTGAACTGGACCATGACGTGAATTGTTCCCAGAGATTCGATGCCTTCCCCAGACCAGGTACGCAGAGCGATGTTATCGTCCGTAAATTCCGGAGGGTTCCTTGGCCACGCTGCTCGGAACGTTTGTTCGCTGATCAAAGAAAACGCCGCTCCGGAGTCCACCTCAAATCAGAGAGGAACACCCTGAACTTCCAGGCTTGTAATAACCTTCTCCGACGGCTCCCGCCGTGGTGTTACGGCGTACAGGTCATCCAGCGTGCCTGACGGTTCCGTAAAGGGGGCATGCTTCTCCTGTGGTTCGAGTGCCTGTACGGAATTTTGGGCGTTTTTCTTTCTCTCGAAGCAAGCTTTCGCGATGTGTCCTGTCTTTTTGCAGTACCGACACTGTGATGTCCGGAACGTGCAAGAACTAGGACTGTGGAGTTCTTCGCAGCGATGGTAGGGCGTTAACGATGGCGTCGTCTTCTCCTGGCGACGATGTGCCGGACGCGTTTTTTCCGCTTTGTTTATTTCTTGAAAATCAGCTTTTATTTGCCGCTGGTGGTCCTTGGCGCTCTCGGCTCGTACAGCAATGTCGAACGCCTTGAGAAACATAAGGTCCCGCTCCGCAAATAGCCCCTGCTGGAGATTTTCATTTTGAAGACCGCAAACAAAACGATCGCGCAACATTATGTCCATGGGTAACATCGTCGCGTTGCTGGGAACCGCTGTTGTGACGGTGCTGACCGTGCCGTCGGCTGCCCCAGCAGCTGGTGCTGAGACGGGAGGGCTAGCTGTGCTAGTCGTCGGAGTCACTTGAACGTTCTCAAAATTGCAGTCTGCTGCAAGTTTCTTAAGAGCAGCGACGTAAGCGGTCACTGGCTCTTCGGGCTGTTGGTCTCGCCGTTGGAACTTGCAACGGCTGAACAGTTCTGCCGGCCGGGGATCAAAATGCGCTTGGAGCAAATTCACGATCTCCTCGAAAGTCAACTCACTTGGAAATTTGGGAGCCACCAATGCCTTGACCGTTTCAAATGTGGAGGGACCACACAGAGTTAGCAGAACGGCCCGTTTCTTGGTGCCATCCCTGATGCCGTTGGCCTCGAAGTAGTAAATGATCCGCTCCGCCAAAGATGACTAGCCCTTCCCCGAGAACGCTTCCATGGTGCCGTGAGTCGCCATCTTCTCAAAGCCGCAGGTTCGTTTTTGTCACTCGTCTTTACTGTCAGCTTTACAGTGTGGACGGTGCGTCCATAGCGGTTCTCGGTCCAGGAACAAGTGCCCGAGCTCTCGCTGGCACGCGATTGTCAAGAGGCTCGCGGCATCTAGAGTGCTTACATGTCTGTCTGTCCAAGTCTGTCTCAGGGTGAAGACATCCATTGTTGCACTGAATGTTCAGCGCGTGACGCTCTCGCGCACTCGGTGCGTGACTTGGGCGCTAAAATGGTGCCTCTGCATTAGCCAAAGCTACGCGCTCGAGCTGATTGACACCGGAATGCGCGTACTTCGAAATGCATAAAAAAACGATTGGGCGTAAAAATGGCTGATATGTCACCACTCAAGCAAAAGCGCGCGTGTGTATGAAGGCACTCTAGCGGCATCCTCTGGCGGCATCGGCTGCTTAGTCCACCTGCCGGCGGCGCCGGTACATAACACAGGCTATCAAGGATGTTGAGGAAATCATGCTTCCCGTGTTACGTCTTGGCAGTTGGGGGATGAGAAAACTCCGCCAACTGCCATCATCTCACACGCGGGATCAACTTTATGTCCGAGGGTTTCTCTTCAGGTCCGTACGCTACATTGCAGAGAAATAGTTGAAAATTGAAGTACATTTCCGCTTTCAATGACTGCACGTCTGATGTTTGACTGTAAACGAAACAATAGTACGCTACCTATTTTCGTGTGGGTAAACAGACTGAATTGGCATGCTCAATATAGCGATTACTGTTATGTGCTCTTCGTCCCCCTCTAGGTGATGTAGGGAGTTGTGGGGCGTCAGTCGTACATATCGTTAAATGCTTGATAAGGAAAGTCCCGAAAATCTGCCGACGCCGCCAGGGTTCACCGCCAGGGTTTCATCGGTCGGCTGATGGTGAAGCGAGTGCGCTACCAAAGAGCCGCTCCAGCTCTCCTTTATTTAATAGGCCCTTATTAAGCGGTCAAGCTGACTTAAAATATATATACACAACTATTCCAAAGCACATTATTAATCCTCGCGTTTTGAGGAGGAGTTTCAAAATGCCTAGCCACTCCAACTAAGCCGCTGTCCAAACAGGAAATTTCAAAAACGCGTCAAGCCATACAACTTCGCCATATGGTGTGCGGCAATTCGCTTCCGTCCGTGTTTTTTTTTTTTGTTTGCCGGAGGTAATGTTTTTTTTCGCCAAAGTTCACTTGCGTCCTTCATGGAAGTCTATAGACCCTTTTGCTGACTACAATCGTGAACTGCCACTTGCGTCCCAAGAGACTTCCGGCCCCACCATCTTTGCAAGTCTATTGAGCTTGCTTATGACTCCAGTGCTAGAAAGCATAAATGCTACACGAACAACAAAGCTGGAGATTTAACGGGTGCCTTCGGCTGTGCAATATTACATCTTGGAGGAGGCAAGTTGGTTTACAAGAATACTCGAAACATTTTAACACACCTCGTACTCCTTCGTTCTTTTGGCGTTCATCTGGAAAATTGGTGGTTAAGCGTTTCATCTACATTTCAAGCAGCGCTGGATGACTATGACTTAATATAGCAAGCAGAATCTCATCATGCGAATCAGACTTCAGCGTCATTCTGAGATCGTTATTTTGTGGTGGACAACTCAATCTGGACGCTCTAAGTATCCAAACAAACCAAAATCACAATCGTGCGTAGCTTACTTCCTCGTTAAAAGCGTGTTCAAAGATCGCGACACGCCCTCTTTGGGAAGAATTTTCTTCCGAGTGAAGTGGTCGACGAAGGGCGCTTGTCGGCGAGTTGCAAGCGATGGCTTCGTCCACAGAAAAAAGGAGGAGTCTCAGCCGAATGTGTACCTATCAAACTATCTTCCAAACGAGTTATAATAAAACCATTCGGAATCTGTGCGTGTTGTAGGGCTTTCATTTGTCCACACAATGTAGTCCGCGAGAAAAAAAGAATCCACATGTTTTTATATTGCCCTGAGATAAATATATGGTTTTGTAATTGAGGACTTGGTATATGGTGGGAACTAGCACATTTTAAACATTGTAAGATCAAAAACGACCTTTTTCAAAAATGACTTCAGTGCCCCTTTAAGGTGGCTTTTGTTGATTCTTTTTATAAACCGGAAGTTCTCTGGGACGTCATGGACATCAAAGACTGGAGCACCACCTGGTGGCGTTTGCCATAAAAGGGTCGATACATGAACTCAGCTCTGTTACGTCACGGCGCGGTGGTGGCGCGTCGGGCGCACTTCCGCTCTGGGGCTGTGGGCGGAAGTCACCATGCGAGACGCGCATTCCTGCGTCGTTTTGAAAGAAACCAGAAAAAAACCTACCTTCTTGTCAAAACGCCGCGTCTGGGACTGTACCAAAAGAGTCGAGAAAGTTTTGAAGGTCAGTTTTTATGTGTTTTCTGCCTGCTCAGTTCGTCCGAGAACGTGGTGGTTAGGGGCCTTGAAGAAGGAAAGCCAGACGCCGTCGGACCACGATTGCTTGTGCGGGAAGCACTTTGGGTTGAATTCACGGATACTTGTGGTTGTAAGATTTATTTGTTTTGTTCCAACATCAGCGCAGAAACACCGCCAAGTTGTACGGACCACTCGCGGACTACGTTACGTGCGTCCAAGTTCAAAAGGCCGCCTGATTGTTCTAACAGTCGTTTGCTCTTTCAAACGTTTTTGCTTGTCGTCTGCTCGTTCAAACAAAAGCGGTCCGTAGATCAAAAGCGTTGACTCGGTAATTGCGTTAAGAAGTAAGTCCGGTTCTAGAAGACTTAAGTTTCAAGGTTGGTTGGGGTAAGTAGTCTCGGTGTAAACAGAAGATAGAAGGAGGTGTTGATTGTTGCCAGTGGCCATCTCCGACTTGTTATGTCGGATTCACTTGGTCCTATTCTGCTTGCGATTTTCATTATCGACATCGGCCATCTCAGCTACGGTTCACGCTTTTGCAGCCCGAGTGACGTTATGACTGAATATAGCAAGCAGAATCTCATCATGCGAATCAGACTTCAGCGTCATTCTGCGGCGTCCACGCGGAATGAATCACCGCATGCCACATAATTCACGCGAAATTTTGCCGTGTAACGAGCCTCGGTAATTTCGCCGAGGCCGCTCAAGTATTCAGGTATCACCAGAAAGACGTCGAATCAACAATTCCAACGCGAAAAAGAGCACGGGGACTCACACCGGCGGCGACATCTCATTTCAATGGTTTGTTTATGGGCGACGGCGAGCTTCTTGCCCACACTCCATCGCGCATGCGCGGCGCCGGTAGCGTCCGCTAGGGGCGCTCCGGTTTGTTTGTAAACATGAGTTGGTCTATAGTAAGTTACAGCTCAAGAAGGTAGGACGAGGGAAAAGAAGGCTGGGAAGGAAGAAGCAGACGGAACGCTGGAGAGGAGAGGGGGGGGACCTCCTCCTCTCTCCAGCGTTCTGTCTGCTTCCTTCTCACCGGCCTTCCTTTTCCTCGCCCTACCTTCTTGAGTTGCAACGGACTATAGGTAGGGTTCTCCGTCTTCGGGTTTCATATTTTTTTTTTTTTAAATTCGGGGGTAAAACTGGTAAAACTCGGGTGCTATTTTTCAAGCTGATAATCGGGGAGAAATCGGGTTTTTCGTGGAAACTTTCCGAAATTCGGTTTTTTTCGGGTTAAATTTACAAAGGTACTCAGTAATACATTCGGTTTCTCTTTTTTATATATATCGGAGGGTATCACGAGCTCCTTAATGTTAACGCGTTAGAATTAGGGATCTGTTTCAATCTGGTAATCGGGGGGACATCAGGGTTTTCCATCTCTGATTGCCGCCGGTCGGAATGCTCCTCTTCCAGGTGCCAACAAAAACCCCAACCGTTCCACCAGAAAAAAAAACAATACAAACTTTAGAACCTCCTTGCAAGAATGATTTACATATTCGTAAAAAGAAAAAGTCCCAATTTAATTCCTCAATCTTTCTTTTACTAGAAACTTTTTTCTTTTCGTATTGATCTTTTTTTAACCTTTATGTCCTTCAGAATGTAAACACACATGCTACTGTTTTGGAGCTGTTTTGTAAAGGTCTTCGTCACTGTGAAATTGTTCAATTTCTCACGGTTTCTCGCCAAACCATGTCTGATGCCATTAAGCGTTTCCACGAGCTCGGTCACGAAGATGACCGCCCCGGAAGAGGAAGAAAGCGCTCTGTCAACACCTCAGCCAACCGTCAGGTCATCCGGAAGCTAGTCAAGAGAAATCAGAGGGTCTCCGTGCGAAAATTCGCTCGTGTTACCGGAATTCAACGTGAATCGGTGCGACAAAAGGAGCTGAAACTCAAACCCCACAAGCGTCAAAAAGTTCATCGACTCACATACGAAAACCAGCGATCAAGTCCAGGTTCAAAGATGCGGCCAACTTCAACGCCGGGCCGAGTTTTGCGGATCTCAGCCCCATGGATCACAGCCTGTGGGTCGTTTTGGAGCCCAGGGCTTATGCTAAGCGCCACAAATGTTTGGGGTCACTGAAGCAATCGCTGCTCCGGGAGTGGGACCGAATCACGGCGGGGAAGCTGCGGCCCATCGCCGAAAATTGCAAGACGCGCCTGGGGCTCTGCATCTACGCTTAGGGCGACCACTTCGAAAGCGGCTGAGTATGTGGTCACTAAGGTACCATTTTATTCTTGTTCAATACTATTTTTTTATTTGTTTGTTTGTTTAAATCACAATATTTAAAAAAACACTATTTGTTCGGTTTTTTTCTTCTGGCCACCCAGTATGAACAGGGCATTCTTACAGTATTCCAGGATTAGGAAAATTAACAGTGAACGCACAAAACGATGTCACTAGTTCCACTCTATTGGAGTGGATGCCCGCGTCAGCGTTTATATTGTGCCTTCTTTCGTCTAACCTCTTTTTTTTTTTTTGCGAACAGAGGTATACGTTTTACGACTCACATAAGTTGCCGTTAGTTTTAGATCCCCTGACGCAGTTTCACCTGCTGCGTCTAAAAAAGCGTACCACAGGGCCGACCCGTTTAGGCAGCGAACGTGCCTTCACCAAAGGGATACCGAGTAGCAACTGCATTCACGGAAGCATGCTAAATTGACGTCATGAGATCACCTCCCTGCAAGACCCTCATCCCATATCGCAAAAAAAAAAAGAGAAAAAGAAAAGAGAAGTGATGGGGTCCAAGCCGGTTTCCTTTAAACGAAGTTGCTGTACGTTTTCGGCCCGACCTTCTTTTTGCCTGAGGTGGGTTGTGCGCTGCTATAAAATAAAAATAATAAGAAAAAAACTAAGCCGACAGTGTGGTGTTGGAGGGAGCTACGCACTCGCCGTACTGGTCATACGTTCATCTTTCCCCACATCATCGCGCTCCCTTGCATACCCACGCGTGGGATCACGTGATGAAATGGAAGTGGCTGATTGGTCGGGCGAACGCGTAGCTTCCTCCGCGCTGTCAGCTTGTGGGAGAGCTGAGCGTACGTCGAGGCGATTATCTCGGATTTTCCGCTTACTTAGTGGCCCGCGTAGCAGCTGGGCCGGCACAAGAGCACACCGGAAAGTGAAAGGAGGCTCGGCGTTGCTGAGACGCGGGTGTCCAATGCGCGCCATGTTTTTTATTTTTTTATTATTACTATTACCCCTATTCCAGGCGCGGGAACCAGCGTTGAGAGGGGGCCGCTCAAACCGTGGAGAAGGTTTGCAATTTAATGGCACACGCCACTTGCGCAGATTGGTTCGAAGCGAGCATGCGCTGCGCTGTCGTCACGCGAGGAGGAAAAAGGGGCGCAGAGGCGGAGACGCTTGCAAACGATCAATACACCACGTGACCTCCATAGTGGAGTTGGAGACATTCCGTGATCTAGGCACTCTAGCGCGTAGAGTAAGAGACAGCGCCCTTGGTGCTGGGGCCGCGAAGCAACGGGGGAAAGAAGGAAGAAAGCTGAAGAAGATTCGCGTAGTGCGCGCGCAGCGCTCAAGCCGACAATTTGGTCGTTTTACACAATTCCGACCACTCCCGAGCTTTGTGCTGCACTGGTTTTTCTTTTTCTGGAGAATCCTTACCGCGGCGCAGCTGAAATCACGGCCGGACTGGACTCCCACGCGCGCGGAGCTCCTCCAGTACGGCCATGCTAAAATATATAATCCATTTTTCTTGCTGTTGTTGTTGTTGTTGTTGTTGTTGTTGTTGCTGCTACTGCTGCTGATGTTGATGTGTTGTGTGGACGACACTTCTTGAAGGGTGAGGCGGTGATTCCACTGGCGCCCGCTGCTTTCGGATCGGAGAAGGATTGTCGGTTCAGGCGTGCAAGGTGTAATGCAAGTAGGTGGGCTTTCCGCGGGCACGTGTTTCGAAGAAGTTTAGGGCCTTGCGTTCACTGGAGCGCAAAACGACAAACGCTCCACCCAAGATTTAAACGTGTTTCTTGACGCTGCTGCGGTCAGACGCGTAACTGCACCTTGCCCTCAAAAACCGTGTTCTCAAACGAGCGGAACAGCTGAAGACTGGTAGGGTGTAGTCGCGCTACTAGACCCGTTTTCGAATGTCCATGGAGCAACGTTGACGGTCGCCATTTTCTCGGGCACGGAGCGTGTGATTGGATCCGAGTCCGTGCCGAACACTGACGTCACACTCGTTCTCGGTACGAGCCAAGCCGAGTTCACGGCGGACGCTGACGTCACACTCGTTCTTGATACGAGCCGAGCTTAGTTCACGCCGAACGCCGACGCAACCTTTGGGTCTAATGCGTGCTCAAGCAGACTTGGACGTAGTTCAACTACTCTACTCAAACTACTGTAGTTTAACTACTTTTTCGAGTAACTTGGTAACTTTCAATTACAACTTGATTTGGGTAATTAGTAGTTTAATTTAACTACTTTTTTCAGGTAACTTCTACTCAAATTACTAACTACTTTCGAAATCTAGAGCTAATTTTGCTCATCGCGAAAGTTTGAGCGCAGAAATGAATAAGACGCCGGCAGATGAAGTGGCATTTCCGAACATGGGGCCCCCTTGTTCGGGAAGGCGTCCTTGGGCCAAGGTGGCGACCAGCTGCCAAAACATAACACCGGCGCGCACGAACGCAGGAAGAGATGCTTAGCAAGCCTTGGTCGGGTATTGACCTAATCCGGTAATTCACGCAGGCGCCGCGTTTCCAGCTGCAACCTTGAAAGGCGGCGACACTCCGAGGGTTGTTGTTGTTTTCGTGTTGTCTGTTTTTAGTGAGTTCTGACTCAAGTGGTAGGTTTCACGGGAGGCGCCACTCAAATGACCTCGCAACTAGGCGCCTGTTCCCATGGTCGCCTCGTCGTCAGCGCACACGCCTTTGCAAAGCCGGACTCCCCCGCGCACAAACTCTGGCACGTATGATTCGTTCATGGGAGCACGTTCCCGCTTCCAGCTGGAACTGTACGAGCGACGATGCTTGTTCACGTAATCCTTCGCATCCTTCCGACCTTCCATGCCTGGGAGACCTCCCCTTTGTTAAAAACGATTTACTTGTCAGGCGTGTGATGCGCGTCAGAATATTGTAGTCGCCGTTGAGGATTGCAAGCTACCCTTGGGAGATCCTTTTGTTGGACCCGGCGTCAGCGGCGAAGTATACTTCGGGTCTTCTGTTAAACCAAAACAATTTTTTATTTCAGTAGCGTAGCACTAGCATTACAACGGGACGCGCAGTCGTCCGGATGATCTCATCTTCGTGGCGCGAGACCTGAACCTTTGACGGTCTGGTGCACTCGCTCAGCGTACTCTCAGAACGTCGTCGGAATAAAGAGGGGCCAGTCATAACAATCTCAACTTGCCGAAGAAAAAAGAAAAAAGGAGGAAAGTTTGTTATAAAAGACCCTCTACCCGAGGCAAACCTCAGATGCTTCGTCATGGACACTTAAGAATCCGACACTCGCTTACCCGAACCCGCACAGCCTGTTTATCAAATTCAACGCTGCCGTTCGATCCAACGCGTCGGTGGAACGTCCGTTTAGCTTGGCTGGGGACGTCTTTAGAAGGGAAGGGGAAAACTCTCCTATCAAGAATTTTGAAAGTCGATTGCTTCTGCGAGCGAATAAACTATTTCGGTGAAAACGCAAGCCATAAATAGACTGAATTTATTTTAGGCTCGCAGAGTTTTTCATTGATCAAAACTGCTGTTCATTTTGCTACCACGAAAATATAAAAAAGTAACTTCGAAAGTAACTTCAAAGTAACTCGCTACTTTTTACAGTAGTTAGTAGTTTACTCAATTACTATTACAAATGCGCAATTTCTACTCTACTCCAATTACTTTTGGCGTCGATACTCAGTAACTTAACTTAACTACCTTTTTTGAGAATTTGTACATGTCTGGATCAAAGTACTGACATTTCGAGTTGAGAGAATCCAAAAGACTGCACGATTACACTTAGTGTTACTGTGTTGGCACGTGGGTTGATACAGCCTGAGGTTATTCTGCCTTAACTGGCGACTTGTCTCTCAGCTGTTGATGAGCAATTTAGCCAGCGCGGTACAACCGCTAGCCTGGGGTCTTTAACGTGCACCACGCAGTAGGGATACACGACCGCACGCCGGTACGATGCTCTTTTAGATCGAAACGGGCAGGGGTGTGGTTTGAACCCGAGATCCCTGGGTTCCGCACCGCGAGCGTTTCGCTCCACGTGCCCCGTCTGAGCTGCTATGCGCTAGCCCACTCGGCCGCCGACTTAGTGATGCTTCCAGTGATATACGGGGGTGTTTTGCGAAACGCGAGCCGAATCGTTCCTAAGAAAAATACGTATTACACGCCAAAAAAGAACAACAAAACTCCGATGTCCTATCGTTCTTTTTTTTTATTATTATTATGATTTTCGATAATATTAAAAACGTTTGATAACGATAAATAATGACGAAACAATAACGAAAACACCGTGAGGGCGCAGGCGAGCTGGTGTAAGTTTGCCATTATGTTAAAACACCTAAGACTGGGTGTGAAAAAAACCTTGAAACAACCAAAAGTTGCTGTTTCAAGTTGTTTCAAAGTTTGTTCACACCCAACCTTAGGGCTTTTAACACAATGGAAATAATAACGTGCGATATTATGAAGTGCCTTATTTATTTTAGAGTTCCACTTTTTAATTAGTAAATTCAAAGGCATGGTTTTGGTATAACCTTTCTAGACATATTCGAAAGCCACTTTATAAGAAGATAACGCACGCGCGTCATTTTACAGCGTTTCGAGAAAACACTCAATTTTCAGGCGCGGTCCTATAGGTAATTATGTTTATCCTATAAAAACGCATCTCCGCGCCAGAGGTCCTGCTCTCTCGCAGCCAAGCGTGTAACTAACGTGCACCATGCAGGTATTCCTTCGCATGACGAAGATGAGACCTAACAACAAAGCTTATTCTTGCAACATCGTTTCATTATATACGTCGGCGAGCGCAATACACTTGGGAAGGCGAGGACCCTACAAAATCAACCTTAAAAGAGGTAACAAAGATTTAACGTGATCCTGCTCTTCGTAAAGTCATTGTTTTTATACTTCTTAGAGTTTCCCCTTAGAAATAAAATAAGAACGCTGACCCTTTACATTTCTGTTTAAACTTTCTCTTTTGCGTCCTCTACTTTTGCTGCCTCTTTTTGGCCTCGTTACGGGATCAGTTTTAACATTTCCCAAATGGGGACGTGTGTAGCGTTTCCCAAGGGTCATGCTAACGCATTCCCTAAAACCCATCAATGAATATTCCTGTATTTTTTCTTTCACTCCTTTTCTATACTCTGCCTGTCAGAGTACGTTGACGCCATTGGATACGATCATTGATATCACTTGTGGAAAGAACCACATTCATACCACTGGTGGAAGGAACAGCATCCATATCACTCGGGGAGAGAGCCGCGTCCATCGTTTAACTACGTACACACATCAGAACCCACGCACCGCTACTACGAAAACCCAGAGCGAAGAATATCCGGCGACGGCAGATCGGCAGCACGGCCATTGGGAAAAGAACAAAAGCACAAGACGGCAGGGCCGTGTCGTACTCGGGCTTTAATTCCAATAATTTCGAACCCTCCGAGTTTTCAACGCCCAAAAAAAAGAAGAAAAAGAAGGAAAGTTAAGTTGGGAGCCGCCGTTGTCCGTTCTTTGCTAGTGCCGCCACAGCCACTTATCAATCCGTGTCGACCGTCTGGTTCGACAAGTCCCCGGAACACATAAAACGGCCCTTGCCGAAATGTCCCCCTCCTCCTCCTCCAACCACCAAGGCTCGCCTCGGCGTCTGCCGCAAAGCCCGGATCGCTTGTTCGCCGATGCCGGGATAAGGAGAAAGCCGTCTCTCGAGTCTCGGCCCGCAGAGCAAAAAACGGACCGGTTCGTGAGGGTCGCCGAAAAAGTCCCCCCCCCCCCCAACGCTCAAAAAAAAAAAAACACAAGAAAAAACAAACTTGTTTTGCTTTTTGTCCCGCTCGCAGGCAGAAGCGAAATGGCCAAGTCCCGACTCGAATGCTGAATCGAGCTCCGCTACATCCGTCGCACAGACCACGTCGTCTCGCTCTTGCCAGTCGCGATGTCTCGTACAGTCCGAGCATGCATCACGGGGCAGAGGTAATTACGAACGGCTAAAGCCTGTTCCGGCAGGATAAGAGGAAAAAAGTGTGCGCGGAATGTAATGGGCGGGCTGACATTTTGAGGCGGGATTTTCGGGTTGTTTCGCTTCTTCTCTACGCTGCTGCCGCTTCCCGATATTGCGCATGCATGCGTCCGCGTGCGCCTGTTTGTGTGCACTTTCGCAGAACCTTTATCATAAATATAGTCCCGTATGTGTACGAAGCCCCCATCTTTTCCCGTGTCTGCGCGACTTTCCTAACTTTTGTCTAAGGACTATGCGTTCTTTTTTTGTATAAGTGTGTATGAACTCTAAATTTTTGCCCGTGTATGTATGTTTGTATTGTGTGAGTCTGCCGGTTGCTACAACGTGTGCGGTTTCTGTCTATTCGCGGCGACAAGTTTGGGTATCGCCGCCTGGTGGATATTTTTTCACAACCCAGAGGGAGGTTATTTCAACTTCGTTTGCTGGTACAGCACGTGTAATGCCAAGCTTCTATGCACTATGAAAATAAAAACATAACCGCGTGGGTGGCACGTGCACCAGCCAAAGTGAACAAAGAGAAGAGCCCTATAGTGAGCTTCTCATCGCGAATATATAAGTATGCGGTCATATAGCTCCTTATTTCAACTGAGTGTTTTGTTTATGCCAAACATAATGTAGGTAAAACAGCGCAGAAACGACAAAGAATTGAAAGAAGGAACAAACAGGACGGGACATACGCTGAATCGCAACTAAAGGTTTTATTACAGAAAACATAAAAAGTAAACACGCAAGGCAGGAATCTACACATGCGCCAACCTTTCTGCCTCATCACATACGGCACCGGTCATTCACGTGCCGCGTGCTCCCCCCCTTTTTTTTTTTTTTTTCATTGTCGAAGTCAAAAACAACGTCTCTTTCAGAAATAGCGTCACCGACGGCTCGCTGATGCACTGTGCCCCACTTTCCGATATATGTAAAAAGCCTATATCACCTTCCTCGTCACCTTGTCTTTGTGCATATATCTACAAGCGTGGTCTCCTCGAAGGACGGCTTGCACAAACAGCTCTTACAGTGCACCGCCAAATGTCCTCCGACGATGGCTCTCAGTGAATGGAGGGCATTTGGCGGTGCACTGTAAGAGCTGTTTGTGCAAGCCGTCCTTCGAGGAGACCACGCTTGTAGATATGTGCGCAAGGACAAGGTGACGAGGAAGGTGATATAGGCTTTTACATATATCGGAAAGTGGGGCACAGTGCATCAACGAAGCCGTCGGTGACGCGATCTGTGAAAGACGTGTTGTTCTTGACTTCGACAATCAAAAGAAAAGAGGGGGGTGCAAGCAGCACGTGGATGACCGGTGCCGTATGTGATGAGTACAGTGTAGTGATGAGGCAGAAGGTTGGCGCATGTGTAGATTGCTCCCCTGCGTGTTTACTTTTGATGTTTTCTGTAATAAAACCTTCGGTTGCGAGTCAGCGCCAGTCCCGTCTTGTTTGTTCCGTCCTTCTAGTCTTTGTCGTTCTGCGCTGTTTTACCTATAATATGTTTAGCCGACACCAACTAGCCCAGCTTTTAAACTTTGGTATTGTTTATGCCCATGTGTCTATGTAGGCGTGTGCGCATTGCCGATTTCTACCGGATATTTTGTTCGTGCTTGTCTGTGTTTGCTCGCGGCGTGTGTGAGCACCTGCCTACGTTCAGCTCTGAGTTCTCCCCATACTTGCATCGTGTATTTATGTGTGCCCGTATCTGCCTCCATTTCATCGCACGTTTAATATACGTTCGTATTTCTAGGTGTGCACATATCATGAAAGTTTTGCTTACAGCGTGTGAACGGTGAGATGTTTTCGAAAGGTACACTAAGAGGCGGTGCGTGTCCCGACGCTGGTCACATGTTCTTCATCAATTTGTTATTCAAATTGTTATCGCTTAACATGTATCTGCGTTCTTCGATTAAGTCAATGAAAATGCTTATAGAGACCAATACATGACCCGAGGTTGTCTGTCTTTAAATCAAGCGAGAATACGATTCCACCGCTATTTGAGGTCCGTCGCCTCCACCCAGCGAATCCTCCACACAAAACAACGGCTCACTTGGTGGCATGGCGACACTTTACGCGTAGATTCTTTTTTATTTATTTAAATTGCAACATTAAACAACTTATTACTTAATGGGACACTGAGGGTATTTATGCTCACCGAGGGGTTTTATTTGAACATGACCTACAGAGCCCAAATACCTAGAAGACAGTTTGCAACTCGAAATTCGTTTTCTTTCCGCCTCAAAAACAGCCGGTCTTGTATTGGCCGGTTTTAGTCGCGCTCATACTCTTTTCTATGATCACGTGACGTTCAAATAATGTGTACCAAATATATTCGGAGTCGAAGGTCTTCTAAGGCACACATTGAATATTAAAAATAAAAAAACATAAACCCCATATTTGTGATCTCCAAGAAACTGCAAATACGTTGATCGAAAAAAAAAACTTGCCCAGGTCACGGGTTGTACATGTACACGTCCTTCTCAATATGGCGACGTGCGACGGGCTGGACGACGCCATGGGGGCGTACAACGGACCAACGCTGCGACGGACGTGGGGCCGCTAATTCGAAACTGTCGTTCGTGGTATCCGCCAATCGATCTTCAAGCGCAGAACATCGAGCGGAAGGGATTAAAGTGCGAAACAATCGCGCGACAAATGGTACACGCAACTGCGTCGCTGTTGCGTGTTGCGGGAAAACGGGATGAAAAAAACGCGGCCGAGTAGCAACGTTACTTGCAAATTCAAGCAGTCGAGTTTTTTCTTTTTTTCTTTATTTAATGTTTGCGTGACTGTGTAGCAAAATATTGATTGGGAAGTCTCCTGACACCATAATTAATCGCCTGGCAAAATCACAAAACAAAAACAAAAACAATGTGTGCCTTCTATTTTTCAATACCATTTCATTTGTTTTAAGGACTACATCCGGGTGACGTCTTTACTCAGAATAAACATTTAAATTCCGCTGTGCGTTCTTATTCGGCTCACTGCACAGCGGGGCTCAACATTTGTTGTTCAGCAGGACGCTTCAATTAAGCTAAAACTTACAATTTGGGCGTAATTTTCAGTTCGGCTAGAAGTCTCAGTTTGCTTAAGCATATCAATTCGGCTAAAGAGGGCGATAAAATTTTGGCTACACAGCTGAGGTCGGTATTTCAGCTAAATTGAAACGTCCAGTAATCAATTGGCTCCTTGGGTTGAAGCCTCAATCTGACTAAGTCTGTCGATTCAGTTGAGCGTTCCTATGCAACTTAATTCTAAGGGCATAACTTTAATTTATTCTAAGCGGTTTAATCAGGCTTAGTTTTAGTTTTGGCTGGAAATCTCAATTTAGCCGAATTGAAACATCAGCAGAATAGCAATTTGACCCTAATTGAGATGACACTGTCTTTCATTTCAAAGGTTGCTCTTTCGCTTGAAGTGGCGGAAATTAGGAACTAGAAAGCATGACCTCTGCGTGAATGGCACTTTCTCAACTGCGAGATATTTTCAGTTTTCCATGGGGGTTTTGAAAGCAATCTGCGCTGCGTGTGTATAAATCGACTGATGATATGTGATTGAAATTATATGCACTTTTTCGTTCCGGTAAAGCCGGGAAAGCCACATCATACATTAGATGAAAAAACAGTTAGGGCGCAGGCGAGCTGGTGTAGGTTTACCATTTTGTTAGACCACCTGAGACTAGGTGGAAGAAACACGACGACGTCTCAAACACAGCTAACCACTTTATTCACTGCTCCCTCCTTTTATACATCCTGAACCGAAAATCGTCACCATAAGAAAATACTCCAAACAATGGCACCAAAGGGACAACACGCCCTGACTTCGCAGTCACGCTTGTCATAAAAAACAACAAAAAGAAAACACGGACCACTTTGAGACGTCGTCGTGTTTCTTCCACCCAGTATCAGGTGGTCTAACAAAATGGCAAAATGATACTTAGATATTTTTAATTTTTATTGTTTTGGCTGATGGTTTCTTTTTTATTTCTTCGTATACATGTTTATACCCAATTGCAGACAAAAACAAAGCGCACTTCCTCTGGAAGATAGACTGAACGAGGTGGGATAACAACGGGAATCAAAGGGTCGTACCCGGAAAGTAAGCCAACTATATATTTTCCTCACCCACATAAACAGACCATATGTTACAGAGCGCTCAGACAAAGAGCTCAAAAGCGCAGTTGGAATAAAATGCCACAGTAGAAGCGACTTCCTAATGTTTCAATTGCATACTGACTTTGGTTAACTGGCAGGGGACGCTATATCGGCGTATTCACGGAATGAATTTATAGAACGCCCTTTTTTATGCTAAAATTTACCTAAATTGCTTTCGAAGCATTAGATCACGACGTACAATGTTACAAACTTTGAAAACTATTCCGGCTGCGTCGGGGTGGCGTATGAGCTTCCGGAAATTCATAATTTATTCATCACGTTGACCAAAAATAAGAGAAAAACAAAATCAAGCAGAACCCATCCTTTGGGAATGATTATCTACGTTAATGCGAATAGCATCAAACGGTGCGGAGTTATGCGCGTTCGTCAGGTGGCCAGCACACTCTAGATACGCCAGCCCACTCTTGAGGCGATTCTAAATTTGTTGACACTTTCACAGCCCTGCGCACGATCTCCGCAGCCCAGCACGTGCGTTTGTGTCACTTAGGAAGGCGAGCAAAGCACGCGCCATACGCACAAACACTCAAAATGGTACCGACCAGACTTTCTGGCGTCTCAGCTAGTCTCAACCAACGGTACTCTAAACGGTTGTTTATATCTTTACCATAGGACGCGCTTTACAGCGCTGTCACAGCTACCGGTGCGCGCGCGTTCCATGCACGAGGGCTCATTCCGCTCTCGTGAGGCTGAGCACGGCCGCTACATCACCCTCTCCCGAGCGCGGGGAGAGGGTGAGCTAGCGGCCGTGCTCAGCCTCACGAGAGCGGAATGAGCCCTCGTGCATGGAACGCGCGCGCACCGGTAGCTGTGACAGCGCTGTAAAGCGCGTCCTATGGTAAAGATATAAACAACTGTTTAGAGTGCGTTGAATGACTGCCTTCATAGCTCTACAATAAAGAAAAAAAAACTGCCTTCATAGCTCTGTGGTTAGCGCGTCTGCCTGCTGATCAAAGGGTCAACGGTTCGAATCCCAGCCGGCGCCGGTCTTTTTTATTTATTTATCGACCCGCGGCGTAAGAGGTTAGATAGCCAGATAGATACATGAGATAGACGAAAAGTGCGTGAAGTATCCAAAGAATGCTATTCGCATTAAAATGCTATTCGCATTAAAAGAAAACACTGCTTGCCTTGTTTAGGCGTTCCTTCTGCGGCCCTGAGTACTCAACCGGTTATTTAAGTATACAAATAAAGAACACGAGTAATTAACCCGTGCCGTCAGAAACACGGAAATGCACATTTAGACGGGGCTCGGTTTCTTTATCTGCTGTAGAACGGAGCCCCATGTAGCGTAGGAACTCATTCTGCAACAGGCGCATTTAAAAGTGAGACTTCCGGGGGCAGTGGCGGGCGTCTGTCGAGAAGTTAATTTTGTTTTTTGTTTTAACCGTCGTCACTATATCGCTCACCTACCTTTGAAGTTCAATGTAACGACTACAGAACTGTAAAGATGGTGTAATGTACTAAACGCCGACCTGTCCTCAATAAAAATCGGCGATTTTATTCACTTATCTTCAGTCGTTAGTCGTTGAAATGAACATTGAGGTCTGTTACGCCAGTCATGTATTTGTCGCACGTCATGTTCTAGTTCCTTCTCAAAAGTTTGTTGGGACCAAATCAGTGCCTTCAAAGTAGCAACTGCCACGAATTTCCGTTTGTCCCCTAGCCTCAGGACAGGTTCACGACAGGTACACATCTGAGTAGTAGTTTATAATAGACTATCAATTCGTAAGCTCACTTTATCTTCTTATATTTTACCCTCCAAAAAAAATCAAACAAACATTGCATCATTTACATTTAATTATTCCAGATTGTTATCTGGTACATAGAGGCGTGGGTATCTGTATATGTGTATCTGAACGTAAGTGCGTATTGTATGAATTAGCACGCATTATCAGCAAATGTAGGTTTCATATCACTTCCAACAGGCACAGGGGTGCAAGCTCTCCTATCACTGTACATTCTAGTTCTTGTTCATGATTTGTTTTACGATTCACGCGAAGCAGACAAGAAGCATTGACACGGACTGATGACGAGCTCACCGGAACCATATTGTTCTCGTTTAAATTATCACCTAACCGCCAGACCGCTTCGAGCGACCTTCCGAGAACCCTCTTGCACGATCCGCGACCCAACGCGCTCCACGTCCTCCAAAAACACCATAAAACCGCGACTCAGCCGGCGCCACTCTCAACGCTAGCGCAGCGCGGCTATGTGGGCCCAGACGTCCCTTCCCTCTGGCAGGCCCTTTTGGAAAAGAACGTATGCAAATAAGGCCGTCGTAAAAGCCTCACGGGTGCCGTCGTGCCGCCCAAAACAAAGACGGGACTCAAGCGCATAAATTTTTCCGCCGAGGCGCTACAGCGTGGCAACAACCGTGAAAAACCTCCGTGGTGTCGCGGACAGCCCGTCCCTGTCCCCACGTCTCGCAGCCCATGCAGACAACCCTGTGCGGGGAGGCTTCTTCGCGGACATCCATAACACAGGATATACAAAAGACGAAGAGGCAAGGCACGAACGGATAGACACAAACACACATATGCACAAGCACGTCTTGAGCGGCGCCTCCCGATTTCAACGAGGGCCGCGTCGGTTGTCATCCTATACCAGGGTATATATATATACCTGGTTGTCTCTTGTGATGAGGCAAAAGCGGCCTCCGTAAACCTTCTCTCACGCGGTTGGATCACATCGAACACTTTTGGGATTGCGGTGTGAGCGACGAGAGCAACGGGGAAGAGAATTGAATTAGAAACGAAGCCGCCATTTTGATCTGCAAGTCTAATATAGGGAGGGTGTACTGGAGACGTTTTAGACGATTGGGTTCGGCGGTCAATAGCACGCGTGTTGTCCGGATTCGACGAAATGCGCTCAGGACCTGACTGGTCGGCGCTTTGGAGACTCGCGCAGATGCGTGGGGGTGACTGACTCGCAGATTGACGTCGGCGAGGGGGGGGGGGGGTCTCCGCGGCCTCGCGACAATTGTTGAAACCGGGGCTGCCCTGATGAGGCGGACGTCATCAGTCTCCATTAGCTGGTCTCTGTTCCTTCTGTCTGCGGGAAAGTTGTAGGTGGCCTCTAGCGCGCCATCTTGTGGAGTCACTGACAACTTTAGAAATTTTAGGCATGGCCAGTCTTGATCATTTTGTTACAGCTCCGCAATCAATGAGATTGAGGCATTGGCCAATAAAAACTCAAAAGAAAAGATTCCACAAAGGAAAAGAAAGTGTCAATATAATAAGCCGGGCAGGAGCGTTTGTCTTATAGCTGCTCAGTAGTGAAGAAAACTAGAAACTAAGACGCGAATCGCTGCAAACTGGAAGCATTGTGTTTTAAGTTCCCTTTGCATCCAGTCGATATAATTCGTACGATTACTCCTTTTCTCATACCGTCTCTCAGACTTCACGGACCAATTAGTCGATCCTCGCAACGGTGAACATAGACGCTACTTGTTCAGACTAAATCTGTTAAACGCTCGCATAAAGGAAGAAGCATACGGACTGAAACATCTACACGGGGGCATACTCCCCCTCCCGTGTCTCACGAAAAGCGCCATTAAACTCCTCAGGGAACAACTCGCCTCGTTATGCGAAGCTAATTTTGCCGATACCAACCAACGAACGCACATGATGCTCTCCACGATGCCCGTTTTTGTTATCTTTTCGCAGTAAAAAAAACGATATATTGAGCACCGCTAAAACAAAAGCGCGCGCTCAGCTCTGGTTAGTGAACAAGAAACCGACTCCTCCAGGCAAACAGAGACGACCCGGCAAGAAAACGAAGGACCGTTCCATATGTGCGGGAAGAGAGGAAGTAGGGCCCCCAACAAAGACGAGCCCTGTTCCACGCGTTGGAGTCTCCCTCGTTTTCGCCGCTTTTGCGGTTGCCTGCATGGCACAACCCCGCGCCCGTCTCCCGTATACACCCCTGCGTGGAGCCGCGGGCGCGCCCGGGAGCCTAGATTTGAGAGTGTTTCCAACCGTTCGATTGAGGTTCACGTGGCTTATGAGCCGCGTTTGCGATACGAGCTGTACCGAAGCGACGGAAGCGTCTGTAAGCGACTCCGCCTTTCAGCAGCGTTCCTCTTCGTCCCGCGCCAACGCTGCGCAAGCGCGCTTGCGTCCAGTCGGCGAAGGAGGTGTCCACCATTAAACTGCGAACGTTCTACGTGATTCGAGTTGCTTCCTCTCTGAAATCTGGGGGCTCTAGGGCGCGCACGTTTTCCCAGAGACGAAGCTAGCGCCGCCGCATCTAGGATCAGGAGAGCCGACCACGTCGCACCGGAGATGCAAGAGTCTTGCCGACGGACCAACTCGAGCGTGCTTGAACTGCTGCATGAATAGGGCCCTCTGTCTGCATGTGCCTAGACCCCCCCCCTCCCCCCTCCCCATCAACCTCCCTTCCCCGTTTTCTTTCTGTGCGTGGGCCCCCGTGGCATGGTGTACCAGGACCCCGTCTTCATGGTCTCTGGTGTGTGTCTCCTCTTCGACCCGTACCATGCCCAGCGTGCTTCGAGTCAGAACCTGACACGGTTTTGTTGTGTCGCCGTTTTTAGGGGAGGCACCAATACTGTTTGTTCGGTCTCGATATGTTTTGCGGGGAGCATGCTCGACAAGAGATTTGGGTGCGGCGCGGAAAGGGTAGTTGCTTTGATTGGTACGCCTCTTCTTTCTTTCTTTCTTTTTTTTTTGGAGGGGGGGGGGGGGAGGGGGAGGAGGGGGAGAGGGGCATGTTGACGGTGTTTTCGGTGTTACTGGGATAGTAAATAAGCTGAAAGTGACAAACACGATAAAAATAAAATAGCTATTCTTTAGGAGACAAGTACGAAATTTGGTTCAAAGAAAAAGCAGTCATGCCTTGCTAACTGTCCTTTGTGACAAGATAAACAATGTCAAAAGTAGAAGATGCCAATTCTTTCAACGTTAAAATCTTTGCACAGCTCCTTTAAGCTAATATAAGGTTGCGTTTTTTGTGTGTTTTTGTTTTCGTAAAATTATGCTTTAATATTTTTACGGGGAAATAAAATTGCCTCATACTTTGACATTAACTCGTTTTCACGTTGGTTAGATATGCTGAGAAACGCCAATACTGAACAAGAGCGCAGAGATGACGGCCACTCAGAGAGAGATTCGTCTTCGATGTGCGCATCATAAATCACTTGGTTATGACGAAAATAATCCCTGGAGAAGGGGAACAAGAGGGACAAAGGACAGACACAAATCTCCAAACACAGCTAGGTGACTGGTGCGCGACCGAAAAAATCCGCCTGGTCCGGGTATTGAACCCGGGACCTCTCCATTTCCAGTGGAGCGCTCTACAAACTGAGCTAACCAGGGGTTTGACGTCAGCAGAGCAAACGGGTTGTATCAGCTGCCACCAGTCTAACACCAACAAAGGTGAAGCTTGCAATTTAAGGTTATGATTATAATGCAATTAAATGCACAGGTGCAAGCGAGCTGGACAAGAATGACGAAAATAATCCCTGGAGAAGGGGAACATGGGGGACAAAGGACCAACACAAATCTCCAAACACAGCTAGGTGACTCGTGCGCGACCGAAAAACTCCGCCTGCTCCATCAACTCCAAGTTCCAACATATGGATGACCCCATGCAACTGGACTTCCCGATGGTGATCACTTTTCACGAAGTACCGTTGAGAGACGTATAGGTGACGGACTGCAAACCGAGATCAAGAAAGGCGGCGGCAGCCAAGTACACGTCATCAACGTACCATGATAGCCACGGCAATCGAAGAGCAAGAGCCGGACCCACATGAAATCCGCATCTTCACAGACGGTTCGTGGAACCCACCGACCCGAACGGCAACGGTCGCGATGTACGCAGAGGATGGTTGACAATCGAGCAAGAAATATCACGATTGACGATAATTATCGTCATTCTTGTCCAGCTTGCTTGCACCTTCGCATTAATTGCATTATCAACACGAAACATCAACTCGAAGAAGAACCGGCCATGTCTGAGCTAGAGCTCCGAGCCATCATGCTCGGTCTACAGTGGGCTAGGAACTCGGGCTTGAAAGCAGATACAGAACGGATATCAGTGTACACGGACTGCAACAAAGCTATTAATGCTCTACTGGGCCCTGCACGAGTTGGCACCACGGAGCACGCCATCAAAGCAATCTGCAACCAACTTCTCACGGACAAAGCCATTGTGGTTCCTCGAGTACGCTGGGTCCCAGGCCACTCCGGCAGTAGAGGTAACGAGGAAGCTCACGAGCTTGCGAGCGTGACAAATACTTCCCTCGACTCGGAGCCCGTTGTGCAACTCCGCGTCCTCCAACACAGTCCGGAAGAAGAACGTAAACGACTGAAACAAATTCGACAACGGGAACTAAAATCTCACATTCCTGTCTTGGAGAATCCCTCGCCAGCAGGCATAGAGTTATTATAATGTACGCTAGAGGTTCAACTGGCGCTAGTGTCTATGCGACTTCCGTGACGCAAATTGAAGCAGACAGCAACCAGTCTACTTTTGCGGTGCTCCTGTGCATTCCTATGGGAAAAAGCGCGTGCATTTTGTCTCTTCGCCCGAAAATAACACGGAACATTTTGGTTATTTCGGTCTTACCGAATAGTATGTGTCTTAATTAACATTTTAAAAGCGTAATTGCTTTAGTTAGCGCATTTTCTTCATCAGTGAGCGAAGTTTAACTTCGCTACATTTCAGTCCCAAACGTGTGTTCCGCAGCAGGTGTGTAAAAACAAGCGACGATTCGAAGCAAAATTACAAGCGAAAGGAATATAGAGCGTGTTCAAGGCTCGCCAGCATTCCGGTGACGCTTGTATATTGATAATATGCCAGTCCGGTCACTATATGAAAATGACCCCGTCGTGCATGAGCGGATAGAAACATTCAAAACGTAGAGAATAAAGTCCGTGGGCTATGAAAGGTGTCTCTTCGCATTGTTTTCTCTGCCGGGCAGCTTTTATCGGGCACTTGTTCTCAAAGATTTCGAGCGTGCGGGTGATATTTTGAACGCAGAACAAGCAGCTTCGCTCAGAGCAGAAAGAAGAAAGCAGTACTTACTTATTTAAAATCAGAATAGATTTTGATCCTACATGCACGTATATTTACTGATCCAGTGTTACTGCGTAGTTCTTGCCGTCTTTCTTAATTTCAAGATGTTCTTCGTTCGTTTTGCACGTATATCCCCCATGCTGAAAAGCGCCGACGTCGTGTTCGCGCTAACAGTGTCCGAGAGTGCACAAAAATACACGTACGAAGCCGTTTTAGCACCGTTTTTAATGCGATGAATTCGAAAGAAAAACACCGTAACTGACCAATTATTTCGTCGGCCTGACTGAGAAATGTTCCAAGCTACCTAGTACGTACGAATTATTTGGGATATTTGCTCTTATGATCGAGCGCAGGGAGAAAATGCCCTCACTTTTTCCCATAGAAATGCATTACCGGAAGTCAATTTTGGACTGGTTGCTGTCTGCTTCAATTTGCGTCAGCACACTAGCGCCAGTTGAACCTCTAGCGTACATTATAATAACTCTATGCCAGCAGGCCTCCCACGAGGAGCACAAGTGTAGTCACGAAAGCCCGCACAGGTTTCGCCATCAAAGATGACGTGAGGGACAAGTGGCAAGAACGCAAGACGAAGAGACAACAGCAACCTCCACCAGATCCAGACCGCACAGACAACCCAGAGTAGTTTCGCTGTGTATCAACTAACAGTGAATTGTAGACCCAGCGTGAGACATTAATTTGCGAATGTGCGCAACACCTACCACCGGAGGTGACGTCGTATGAACTCTGGTTTCGCCTAAGACGCGCAAAAAAGAGCCTCTTCTCACAATATGGCGGTTCGCTTGAGAGGCCAACATAGTGAGGCGAACATAATTCACTACCCCAGTTGACGGCGCGAGATTTATTTTAAATTCTGAGCGCCAAAGTCCATGACGTCACGGAATGGTCATACTCGTTTTCCACCTCAACGAGATGGTCATACGCTCTCTCCACCTCAACGTGATGGCCAAGCCGATCCACCTCTCCTCCACGTACCCAAAATGCCGAAAGAGAAACTTTGGAAAGGAGGTGACTACCGACTACATCGCGTCTCGCGCCGTCAATATTGCCCTAATTTTTTTTTTTTGCGTAAAATTAATTTTTGACACGCGTCCCAATTAGACTTCTTTTTTTCTTTTCATGACTCCTTTAGAAATACGGGGTGTGGTGGGTTCCGAGCATCCTCTTATCGATCGGTAGCCAATGAAATTGCGGCATTGGTCGACGAGATTTGCCCAACAGCCAATCACGAAGCAAGACACGTGAACAAAACGAGCCGCACCCTACATTTCCGAAACTGTCGCTGAGTGTACGGCGTGCAAGTTCGTGTGCTCTTTGCGGCACTTCGTGGGCTTTGTTAAGAATGGAACCTTCGGCGACCTTCTTCCGAGTTTCAACGCGGCGGAAACGAGTCATGATCTGTCCGGGAACGTCGCCTGCTGGACGGGGCCTACGCGAAACGAGTCTCGAGGAGTACGGAACCGGCGCCTACGTGTCTGCGCCTGAGGAGACAGGTCTCAACGCGCCCGTGACGTCAACGGGACGTGTGTGCGTGCGTGCGGCTTGGTGCGCTCCGAAAGGGGAGAGAGGCCGGGCCTAACTGCGGAGACAGGTCTCAACGAGTCTGTGACGTCAACGGGACGTGTGTGCGTGCGTGGGGCTTGGCGCGCTCAGGAAAGGGAGAGAGGCATGACCTAATTGCGGAGGACCATGGCTACGACGCACTTCTGGCTACGACGCGGCGGACTTTGCTACGACGCACTTGACGGCGGGTTGCTGCTGCGCACCTGCTGCCCTGGCGGGGAGTGAGGGAGAAAACGGACCCTATATAAGGCGGAGCGCGAGGCTGCTCAGGAGTTCTCTCGGATTTGACGACTGTATCGCAACCATGTAATTAAACCGTTCGTTACGTTACCAATTCTCCCACCTCCACTGGACCCCTGGGTTCTTCACTTCGGGGAATGGTCGTCGTCACGAGCCAGGAAGCTCCCGGACGTGCGGCTCAAACCCCGCCTCTAACAACTGGTTGGCAGCGGTTGGGATCGGACCATGCGACATCGTGCTACATCTGCGGGTGAGCGTTTGGACTTTGCTTTGAGATTCGCCAGGCTTCAGATTATGGGTAATTAATTTTGAACTGCTGGGAATCCTTAGGTTTTGACTCGTGCGCTGGGTTTGTGTACAACCTTGCGACAAGTTTTAGAACAAAGCCAAAGCTAAAGAGCAGCGATCATGGATCTAATGAGGTTACTGAGAACAGATTTATTCTGTTTGTGTGAAGAATTGGGTGTGGAGGTGGAGCAAAAGATGAAGAAATCTGAGATCAGTAAAGCGATTTCAGAGAGCGCGGAAGCAGAGGAAATTAAAATTGCGTGGGAACTGCTTCTGAACGCTAAGAGCGAGGCTGCAGCGAGAGGAACGAGAACGAGAGCAGGCTGCAGCGAGAGAGGAGCAGGAGCAGGCTGCAGCGAGAGAGGAACGAGAACGAGAACGAGAGCAGGCTGCAGCGAGAGAGGAACGGGAGCAGGCTGCGGCGAGAGAGGAACGAGAACGAGAACGAGAGCAGGCTGCGGCGAGAGGAGGAACGGGAGCAGACTGCAGCGAGAGAGGAACGAGCAGCGCTAAAAAGGTTAGAGTTAGAGATGGAACAACAGCGATTAAACTCACAGAACAGTAGAGTTGGGACTCCGGTGCGAGCAAGTGAGACCGAGTCGTATCAAATGAAGAAGCTCATGCAGCCGTTTAAAGTTGGGGAAGACGTGGGCCTGTTCTTAGTGAACTTTGAGAGGACATGTGAGAAGTTGAGCTTCGCCCCAGAAACGTGGCCGCAACGGCTTTTGACTTTGTTGCCCTGTGAGGCTGCAGAGGTTGTCGCGCGCCTTAGTGCTGGAGACGCGGACGACTACGACAAGGTGAAGTCCAGCCTTTTGAAACGGTACCGCCTTTCTGCCGAGGCGTTCCGTCAAAGGTTTAGAAACGCATCCAAAAAGAGCAGCGAGGGCTACTCGGAATTCGCTTACGGGCTTAAAACCAATTTGATAGAATGGTTGAAGAGCGAGGAAGTGTACGAAAGCCGAGACAAGGTAGTCGAGTGTGTGTGCCTCGAACAGTTCTTTCGTAGCATTCCGCAGTCAGTCAAGCTCTGGGTGCAGGACAGGGTAGGAGTCGACTCTGTCGAAAGGGCCGCTGAGCTAGCCGAGGAGTACGCAACGCGTAGAAAGCTGAGCGGAGAGGAAAGCGAACCCGGCCGGAGCGATCAGCGCAAGACCTTCCGACAGGGAAACGGCTCGCGAGAAAACGGGCCCGAGAAGCCCGAAGCAGGACAAAAGGTCCCAGAAAAGAGCGCAGAACACTCGAACGGAGACGAGGCGCGGAAAAGCCAAACAGGGCAGTTCGAGGCTAGGAAGCCGTTCCTGTGCTACAACTGTCAGGAGCCGGGACACACAGCGGCCAGATGTAAGAAACCGCGGGTTGTGTTCTCGACCGTGACCGGTAGTGACGAGGACCTGGAGCTCCTTCGTCCCTATCTTCACGAGCTCCAGGTAAACGGAAAGCCGTGCAGGGTGCTTCGTGACAGTGCAGCGACGATGGACGTTGTTCATCCGTCGTATGTAACGACATCCGATTTTACTGGAAAGGTAGTTTGGATCAAGCAGCTGCTCGAAAAGCACAGTGTCTGTCTGCCTATGGCGACGGTAAGGATAACTGGCCCGTTCGGAGAGCTAGTGACAGAGGCGGCTGTCTCGCAAACAGTCCCGTTGGAGTATCCTTATTTGTTTTCTAACCGGTCAGAATTCCTGCTGCGCGAGAGGGGTCAACAACTGGGAGAGGGACTAGTTCAGTCAGGTACGAGGTCCAAATCGCGTCAGCTCGCCCCTTTGTTGACGAGTGATCCAGAGCCAGAGGCAGCTGTCGGGGAGCAGGCACTACCAGAGTTCGAGGCAGAGAAACGGGATGAGAGGGACCAGGTTGTAGAACAGCCTGACCTCGTAGCACTAGAAAGTGTACGCCGTCCCAACGAGCCGGCGAAAAAGGCGGAGGAAGACGGGATCAGTGAAAGATCTCTCGTAGCTCCGGCGTCACGTAACTTTGGTCCTCTGCTACGAGCAGACGGAGTGTCTTTGACAGTCGAGCAGAAGAGCGACCCTAGTGTGTCAGGGTTTCGCGGTACAGCTCAGGAGATTGCTAGGACCAATGTGACGGGGCATGAAAAAGGCGGATTGTTTTTTCGGCGCTATAAGGACCGCATTTTCACGTCTAGAAATCACGTGAAAATCGATCACTGCGACTTCAGGGCAAGAAAAAGGAAAGGCAAATTTAACGGCAATGCCGATGGGTTGAGCAGATTTTTCTGGTATCACCAAAAGCGGGAGTGATGATCTCAGAGGTCTCCGTCATCCACGGGAATGAGGATCAAAGTGGGGGCACTTCGTTAAAACCCCAACAAGACCTCACAAATTGCAAAAAGTTTTTGTCTTTTGTATTTTGTTCATAGTGACCTCTTTGGAAAAATGAGTTGTGTTTTGGCGACAGCGGGTCTCGATACCCGCAATTGTCCTAAGGTTTTAAATTTGTAGTTTTTTTGCAAATTTTTGTAATCCGTAGTCCAGTCTGGCGGGTCTCTGGCGAATTCCGAGCGTTTGGCTGCTGTGTGGCGTGGTGTTGTGTGGGACGTTTCCGCTAATGCCTCCGTTGTAAGAGGTTTGGGAGTTTGTTGGGTGCTTGCAGCGTCTTCTCAAGGCCTACTCCAAGCCCACCTCTTCAGGCCAGCGATTGTACCACCGGCCTTTCGAGGTTTCCCTGGCCCCGGAGGGGCTGTTAAGAATGGAACCTTCGGCGACCTTCTTCCGAGTTTCAACGCGGCGGAAACGAGTCATGATCTGTCCGGGAACGTCGCCTGCTGGACGGGGCCTACGCGAAACGAGTCTCGAGGAGTACGGAACCGGCGCCTACGTGTCTGCGCCTGAGGAGACAGGTCTCAACGCGCCCGTGACGTCAACGGGACGTGTGTGCGTGCGTGCGGCTTGGTGCGCTCCGAAAGGGGAGAGAGGCCGGGCCTAACTGCGGAGACAGGTCTCAACGAGTCTGTGACGTCAACGGGACGTGTGTGCGTGCGTGGGGCTTGGCGCGCTCAGGAAAGGGAGAGAGGCATGACCTAATTGCGGAGGACCATGGCTACGACGCACTTCTGGCTACGACGCGGCGGACTTTGCTACGACGCACTTGACGGCGGGTTGCTGCTGCGCACCTGCTGCCCTGGCGGGGAGTGAGGGAGAAAACGGACCCTATATAAGACGGAGCGCGAGGCTGCTCAGGAGTTCTCTCGGATTTGACGACTGTATCGCAACCATGTAATTAAACCGTTCGTTACGTTACCAATTCTCCCACCTCCACTGGACCCCTGGGTTCTTCACTTCGGGGAATGGTCGTCGTCACGAGCCAGGAAGCTCCCGGACGTGCGGCTCAAACCCCGCCTCTAACAGCTTGTTTACATCCCCAGATGCGGCCACGCGCTTTGGCTCGCCCGTCCTCGACCAATGACGACACGCGCAAGGCTGCCTCGTCATCGCGTGCTTCCTGCTCATTCTGTACGTCGCCCTTTGATTGGCGTGCCCTTCCTTGCGTTTCTACGCGACAAAGACGCGTTTTCGAACACTTGCCCGCCGTGTAGGGAGTATCCACTGGCGGTCATATCTGTGTGCGCGACTGACGAGCGCGTGCTAGACGGCGAGCTTCCGTGGTTCCTTTGCAACGTGCATTCCGCACCATCAAGATTACCGGTCTTAGCAGCCGACTACTGTGAGCCCGTTCTGAGCATGCGCTCTAAACATCGCCCTCGAATATGGCTTCCAGTGGATGCCCTCTATACACTATTTCAATATTTACGAGTCCTGGTGCCCAGAGTGATCTCCTCAGCCCTGCTCGAGCATGTTCGTCGCTTCGGAAAGCGAGCAAATCAGGCCATATACGCACGAATGCTGAAAATGAAGCCGGCCAGGTGGCCTTTTTCTTTTTAAAGGTCTATAGACCATTTTCACCGTAAACTGATATGGACCGCTGCTTGCGTCCCAAGCGACTTCCGGTCGCTCCGTCTTTGCAAGTCCGTCGAGTTTGCTTGTGTCCCCAGTGCTAGAAAGCATGAAATGCTACACGGGCAACAAAGTTGGGGATTTAAGGCTCCGCTATACCCCGATGTTGAGCGTAGCGAACGTGGCGTAGCGCGGAATGCGCGCGTTTCATTGGCCGGCGAGGAGGAACTCGATATTTGAGACCAATCAGTATCTGCGTGCGCTGCGGCTAAGCCGCGTTTGCTGCGCTCGACGTCGGAGTATATAACAGAGCCTTAGCAAGTGCCTTCGGCTGTACGATTTAACGTCTCGGAGGAAACAAGTTGGTTTACAAGATTATAGGCAAAAAGGCTCGAGCTACACCTAAGCACTTCTTGTGAGTTGGGAATGCGAAAGCATTCATGCCATTCTTCCGCTCCCTTGTTTCGTCTGCGACGTATCTGCGTCGACGACAGATCGCGCGCTCTCTTCGCCGCTCTGACCTTGGACGTTTCGCGTTACCGGCGCGCTAACGGCGCGGACACGCAGCGCCATGGGGTGGCGGTAGTTGAAACTGACACACAGCGGCCAATGGGAGCCACGTCCCTTGAAACTATGAGGCGCGGCAGCCAATGGGACCGAAGCCGAAATCCATCAGCTTCATTCACTCCGCTCCTCTGGGATCGGGGAAACTAGGAGCCGTTTGGCTATAGGGCTGTGCGGCTGAAGTTTCGCCGCGCATACGCAGCGCCACTCCTGCCCCTGGCGAGGCGCGCCGATACTTGTTAGAAGTACGAGGAGCAGACGACGCGGGAGGCTGGTGCGCTTGTCGTGCTGGCCTCGCGCTTCGTAAAGTAATGTACCGAATGCAAAAGGTACCCAAATGCCACAGCATCGTATTAAACAGAAAGGTATCCGTCTCCCGAAAAGTTTTGTTTGGTTCCTGGGAGGTGATTCAAGAAAGATCGCCAGAAGCATGAATCGCCAACTGTGCGGAGGACAGGTTTAATTATTGTTTCTCTATCTTGTCGCGTGATTCAGTAATGCAGCTACGCTTGCTTGTCACATTAATAGGGACTTTTCGTAGGTCACACGCGAGAGCATGCAGGGGTTTTGCGTTGCTTGGGGGCGGTATGAGCTGGCGCCCGTGGGGCCCGCAATCCGACACTGACGTTCTACGATAAGTCCCTAATGTAATAGCTACGATGGTTCCCCATGGCTGTCTACAAACGAAACCCGAATATGCAGTTACCATTTTTTTTTATAAAAGACTTTAAATTTGAGAACCAAGCTCACTTTGCTTACCCGCCCATTTTGTTCCCCGATGTTAACAAGAGAAAGCGGGTAAGCGGCAACAGACTTGGGGAAAAATTAGGCAGATAATCGTAGCCCCTATTGCGTACTGACTTGAACGCATAATTGAAAAGAAATTGACGGCTGTATTCTAGTTTTTCTATATAATATTAAAATGATGTAGTTAGCCCACAACAGGCATAATTACTTTCTAAGGGCGTCACAAAATTAGACACTAGAACATCCCTGGGTCGACCAATTTGAGCGTGTTGGCGATGTTAGATGTTCCTAATGTAATAGCTAGGATGGTTCCCCGTGGGTGTCGACAAAATAAACCCGATTATGCAGTTACTATTTTTTAAACAAGTTTAAATTTGAGAACCCAGCTCACCTTACTTACTAGCCAATTTTTCATTTTGATGAATTAGTGGAGACTGGGTCGAGAAAACTAGAAACATCAACCGTGGACAGAAAGAGGTATCTCTCATACACGGTTGATATTTTTAGTTTTTTCGCCCCAGTCTCGGGCAATTCATCCAAATTGTTAATATACACACCGGCTCGCCTGCGCTCTCACAGTAATTTCTATCAATTTTGTTCTCTGATGCTTACAAGAGAAGGCGAGTAAGCAGCGAAAGACATGAGGGCCAATGAGGCAGATAATCATAGCCCGTATTGAGCACTGACTTGAGCGCATTGTTGAAAAGAGATTTACACTGACGGCCGTACTCTAGTTCTTTTTTATATTATTAAAATGATGTAGTTAACCTACAACAGGCATAATTACTTTCCAAGCAACTCTAAAACATCAAACCCGGACATTCCTCGGTCAACCAATAAGAGTGTGTTGGCAATGTTAGATGTATAAATTGAAAGCAAAATAAAGAGGACGAGGACAGGGCACGTCACAAAGGCCAGTAACTAAGCATTCATGACTGAAATTTAAAATTAAGTAATCTTTTCTTGCAGAGAGAGAGAGAGTGAAGGAATATTGACGATCCTCTCCTGGCACACAGACTCAAGATATATCAAGTTTAATTGTACCTAAACAGCAAACAAAACAAATAGTGACGCAAATTTTTTTATTTGTTGTGAACCGGAACAGTGTTCAAAATTATCATTCTGCGGTCACATAAAAATAAGTTAAAAAAAGGGGACGCTTTACAACGCAAATGCAAGTCGATTGGAGATCCCTCTCTTCACTAATAAAATTAAAAGTGGGTTACTGACGCACGTACATGAATTGCGATTCTACCGCTTTGACGGCAGCGACAGATGCGCGCAAACACAGCAAGGTGTTGCGGCGTATAGTAATATATATATTTTTTGTTGGACCCGCTCAAAATAAAAGCGGAGGCCTTATTGACGTACCGTTTCGGTTTTTTATTAGAACTTGACCCAGTGTTGCGATCAGGCTGTACGTGCCTCGTCATTAACTTCATTCGGATGAATTAGAACAGGCGCGGCATGCTTCCATCAGCCGGTAACTCCGAGAACTGACCTGAGTTCAAGGTGTGTATGCGACAGCGCAGCTGTGCGCGAAAAGACAATTTAAACAATATTGCATCCTCATCTTTGTCCGAATAGCCCTGACTTTGAAGAGCTAGCGAAACCATAAAGAAAAAGAGCATTTATCTCGAGGCGGATGTTACAGTCGACGCTGTCTTGCATTTGCGAGACACACTTCGCAAACGACAAATATTCCTATGCCTGGATTATTTGCTCCACCCCGGAGACCTGACACACAGGCAACCTTTCTTTGCGGAGGTTCGCCTCCCTAAAAAATGATCACAGTTTTTTAACGGACAGAAAGCTTCAACGCGGTGCCCGCCATTGCAACTGGCAGCGCGATGGGACGAGCGAACGGCTAAGTAGGGCGAATTTGGGCCACGGCGCGGCGCCACTGGTATCGCTCCAGCGCGCCCCCTGGCCCAGCCGAACGGTCCCATAGGCTTTTCGAGTGGTTTTAAAGCTGGGAGCCGACTTCACTTGGAAAAAAGAGTTAAGGCGCCATTTAGCGCGGCTTCAAAACTAATGACGCCGCGCGCGGCTCGCTCCATGGGACAGTTAATGCTTTCGCACTAAAAATTGAACAGATTCTCAAGCTATTTGGTTCTTTTGGCGCTCACCTGGAGAATTGGTAGTTAAACGTATCATCATCGTTTCAAGCAGCGGTGTTAAAGGGGTACTCCGGCGAGTTTTTGAGCTACCCCAACTAACTATATTTTCTGAATCCTCGGCGTTTACTCTCTCAGGTGTACGCAATTAGTATCGCAAAATTTAAATCAGTTGTTGCGAAATCGGCAAATCAAAATGTTGCAAAACCAACATTCAAATATACCTGCCGGTGTCAAGTGCCGCGACTTCAGTGTTTGGCAGGCTTGCCAGTGGAGCAAGCAGTCTTAAAAATAGACTATGCTAAGCATTTGTTCCGTGCTGGTGCGCGGGTACTGGACCGCGCTTCGAAAGCGTTCATTTCACGCCATGAAACTGCTTGAAATCAGTTGGGAACAAATTCCACAGTCCAAAAGAGTGAACCCATGCTTTCCACTGGCGTCACTTTTTCGTTGCTGCCAGTAAAGACTTTTAGTTTAAGAAAAAAACAAAAAAAGACACAAAAAAACGCGGTGATGACCAAAATAGTAAATTCCATAACTTCGCAAAAAACAAATATTTTGACCTACTATTTGGGGTACTATTTCAGCGATGTTCGTTAATGTGTTTAGCAAATTTTCAGGCAAAATCGGGGATGATGAAGATATCACCGGGGTACCCCTTTAAGGTAGGTTTTGCTCATTCTTTCTTATGAACCGGAAATTCGCTGGGACGTCTAAGACTGGAGCACCTTCTGGGTGGCGTTTGCAAAGAAAAAGGTCTACCGGCTTTGGCAGCTCTCACACTGCCCATACACACACCATACATGAGGCTAAGTGTTTGCTGTAGACACGATGACATAAGTATCTCAGGACACGCCCGAAGCAACTTCTTAGCATGTTTGCTGCATGCATGCTTCGAACGTCTTTGTAGAACCAATGTCCCAGGACTCTCAAACCAGGAAAAGAAAACACCTCAGACGATGTCTGCAAAGCGTCTTTTGCATTGCGTATCAGTCATATGGCTGCGGCTTCAAGGTGAAACGAGATAGAAAGGTTTTCCTATTCGTGTTTGCTCCGGTTCTCATTTTCAATACAAAAAAGCCTAGCGAAAAGATCAATGAAACGCGAAGGAGGATCCATTGAGCAACATTTTCGCCTTGCCCATTACGCATGCGCTCGAACCCAGTATAAAATATTTGTTTTTTTCTTTTCTTTTTTTGGGGGTATACTTTGGATGGGAGAAGCGAAAACGCGGAGGCGTCGTGCCGCCCCGACGGAGCACCCAGTGTGCGAATTGCGGCACTAACCACCTCGCCGGAGAAAAGGGAGCCGATCAGGGCGGAACAGCCACCCGCCAAACACACGCACGTCTACGCACACCCGAGGAGCGAGGCGTGAAGGAGGCTCACCGGCGCGCTCCGAGCAGGGCACCCTGCGAGCGCTTTGAGCGTGCATAGCGGGCGATATATCTTCGCACCTGGCGACAAGGCGCCCTTTGATGTTTCGCCGCCGCACGCTTTTTACGGGGTTCCTTCTTGACGCGCGTTCTCTCTCGCCGATGCTGCCCCGCTGCCATTACCCGGTCGGACCGGCCGCTCGTTCTCTTCTCGCCGAGCACCCAGGCAACGGCCCTAGCTCCGGGCGTTCGCTGTGTTCGTGCGGCGACGAGACCTTCAATGGCCATCCGTCGGCCCGCCCTCGGCGGGAACCCGCGTTCGCTCCCTTCTCTCGGGCCGATCCAGGCAACTTTCTACGGGTAAAGCGCGAAACACATGCGCGTCAAAACTGTCCGGTCCGGCGTGCGAACTGTCGGGAAGATGGCTGCTCCGAATCGCCGCACAGGACGGTTCGCGACACATGGCTTCCGACGCGTCGTTGCGTCGCTCCGTTCGGCTCCGCCCAGTTTTGGGTACCCCTCTACCGAATGGATGGATGAATGCTAATGGCTATATTTATAACGGGCGGTAGCTCGCGCCACCTAGCCTAGAAAACTAAAATACTACCCTCGCCCTTCTTGGTTTTTCTGACTTTCAAACAAACATAATATTTTTATTACATTCTATTAAAGTGTGCGTGTGTAGAGATTTTCCGTGAGGTTACTTTTCTGCTCAACATCACTTAATCGCGATGGACCGCAGCGGACCTTAGGAGCCATCCCAGCTAAGCGAGCACTGCGTACAAATCACGTGACTACGCACACCGCGCATTGCTGCGTCTCTCCCGAAGTTGACGTGACACTCACACGGCATAGGAATGGCTCGTAGCGTACGCTGCTCTCCATCGTAAGGTGAAACGGAGTACATTCGGGTTTCGACGGCCTCGATCGGTCCCCGAAGGTCGGCTTGCTATGGCGCGCGAGATCAGCAGCTTGTTTTGCGCGCGCGAGAAAACTCGATGGCGTCCATCTCCTTCACCGCGCACCGCCACATGTGTGCGTGTAGGCGACGGGGGATATCCGCTTCCCCGAACTGCCCGAACCACGAAGCGCCTCCTCGCCCGATCGGTCCGAAAGCCACGTGACAACATGACCTTCGCGCCATCCGTGCTGATTGGCTGCGGCCCTCCGAAAATCGCACAGCCGTGCGGCGATATCTAGCAAGTTGGACGCACGCCGGCGCCGGACGGAGGCCCCGTCCGACGCTCCGCTGCGTCGAAAACCCTCGCCCTCGGACGTCGTTCCGGCGGTTCGCACGCCGAATCGGACAGTTTGGACGCGCATGTGTCTCGCGCTTAAAACCCGTGGAGGAGAAAGCAGAGCACAATTTTCACTCCTGACTGATTTTCGGCAGCGCCCATCTGGGCTTCTAAAGCCGCCTTCATACTGCTAAACTAATACATCATGCAAAAGAGAGTCTGCAGATTTTTTTAACCGTGTATATATATATATATATATATATATATATATATATAAGTACGTTTGTTCAAGGTTATGATCTCTAAAAAGTGTCTATAGGTAATTTTAAACAAATTTTGCAGGCAATACGCCTCGCAAGTGGGCTCATTTTCGTCTTCTGCGCATGAGAAAGGAAGTAGCGGTGACGTCAGAACGCCGAGCCCTGATTGGCTGATCGCGGTCCCCTATCTGAGCGTCGTCTGCTCCTTTGCAACAACGTCTGCTCGCAACGTCGTCTGCGTCTGTCTTACCTTTCCTGCGACTTTCGGAAGTGCAGGTCTTTACGAGCGAGCTCGACTTCGCCTTTCAGAGAAGGCAGACGAAATAACTCGAGCGGTTCGTTGTTTTTGTCGAACAACTAGCAGACGCGCATCAAGGAGGGAAGTCAAAGTACTCACTGGCGAGGTGTCCCGAGACGCCGAGGTTTGTTTGCTAAGAACCGAGAGTGAGCGTGTTAGTGTCCGCAAGTTCCCTCCCAAATACTTTTTGCCCCCTTTCGTGTGCGGCAAGACTCCTCATTCTTTAACGGCGTCGGCGGGTCGGCGCAGTTAACGTCGTCTGCTTTACGTCTGCTAGTCAAAGCGATGGCTCCTTTACCTTTCCTGCGTCTGTCGGATATTCACCGCTTTTTCACCGGCGAGAGTCACCGTTGCCTCGGAAAACAAGGAGATGACAAGAGGAAGAGATTGACCTCTTAATCTAAAATTGAGGTCAGTGATCCCAGTATAATACGGGAAGGGTTCACAAGGGTCGCGCGGGCACATTCCATTCAGCACGCCAGCCGGTCGTGGGCAGACGGTCACCGAGTCGGAGTGGCTGCTAGGCCTATCTGCCGAGTTCGCTTGGTCGTGTGTCGGTGGAATCGTGGCCGTTGGAGCTTTTCCCGGGTGTTTGTGGACCCAGCGTTCTTGTTCGTCGTGGTCTGGTTCAAGTACTTTTTACTTTTTTCTTGCTGCTTGAAGTCGGGACGCGAGAGAAGCGCACGTAGAAAAATAAACGTCCGTTGGTCGTCGCGACCGCGACACTGTCGGCCATGCTGATTTGATCGTAACAAGTGCGTAGCTTCGGAGCTGTCGTAGGATTTTGTCGTAACCTGCGCAAAACTTACGAAAATTTCGGTTCGTGAATACGAATTTGTTTTTAAGTTTTGTCTTACGCATATTTTTGGCGTAAGATAGTTTCGTGAATCTGGCCTCTCCACTTGCAAAAGTCGCAGGAAAGGTAAGACAGACGCAGACGACGTTGCGAGCAGACGACGTTGCAAAGGAGCAGACGACGCTCAGATAGGGGACCGCGATCAGCCAATCAGGGCTCGGCGTTCTGACGTCACCGCTACCCCCTGCGCGAGAAGCAGACGAACTTGCCCTCCGAATTACTTTATGTTTTTTTTTTGCGTTTACGCTGTAATTCGTTTGTTGGTGACGCTCTAGTTGCTCTAGCCGCAATAAGCCAAAACCAAAGACAGAAGCTGACCAAAGCGAAAGGAAATGACGCCTGTACAGTCGCGAGTGTCGGTCCTTGCACCGGAGGACGGTAAACGGGTGCGACGGTTAATGAGCGCCCTCTTTTATTTACGCGCCAAGCACCGTGCCGAGCAGCAAAGTCTCGAAGCCGAAGCTGAGGACGCTCTGGCTGGCAGGCTGCTGCTTTCGCTGCGCATCGCCCAGCGCCCAGTACACCGATCGCGTTGGCAGTACCCAAGAAACCAGATGTGGTTTCTTGCGGCGCTTGCGGCGCTTGCGGCGCTTGCGGCTCCATCGGAAGAAACTTCGAAGTTCCAACAAAACGTAACAAAACCGAGAAGAAACGCGAAAAAGATGGCGACGCAGGCGAAATGGCTGTGTCTACTGGGTTAAAGAGTAGCCGCTTGCAATTATGTGACAAGCCGCGCTTTAAATCTAGTATAAAGAATGCATACATAAAAACAGACACAAACAAATAACTTTTAGTTCGGGTATACTTTGATTAACGTAATCACATTAGTGTTTTTTACTTGGGGCCTGGGGTAGAGGCTACACATTTGGCCCGTGACCGAATGCGAATGAGTTCCGCCGAACCCCTTCGGTGGCAAATGACATTTGCAGCGAATGCCATTCGTGCAGGCCGTGTAGCAGCAGTCGAATGACATTTGGGGCGAATGTCATTCGTTGTAAATGGCATTCGAGTTGCCCGTGTGGCACGGGTATTAGACGCCGTTTCACTTGAAGTTACTCGAGGCATCTTTAATAATAGCGTCACACATAAGCCTGTGGACGCGTCGTTGGAAAGGATGTCGGCGGAGCTCTGGAAGATGCGTTGTGACTTGGAAGGTGGCTAACAACGCACCGTTCACAGTCAACGACTGACTATACTTCGTTTCAGCTTCCGTCCGAGCGCAGGCAAAGGCTGAGGGACGGTTCGCAACTTCGAGAAGAGCATTCCTACGCACCACAAAGTAGTCCGCAAAAGTAATTTTTTTTAAATAACTGTTTTGTGCGTAAGCATTGCACAATATTCCAGATATGTACTGCTGAGAATGATTTGCAACTAAAGAAATTAAATATTGGAAGTTTATGTGTTTATTAATATATGTAAATGCACGTGATTTGGTGGAAACACGTACAACCGCTGGCAACACGGCTGCAGCGCTCGGTTTTTCTGCGTGATTTCGTTCTTGTAATGGCCGAATCATGTGCTTCGCTGCTTTCCTCACCGAGTCGATCGCTTCAAAACGTCCTTTCGCAAAGGCACGTTTGGGCGTCAGGCGCGAGAGGTCGTGATGAATGTCTACTTTCAAATTCGGCAGGAGACTCCGGCCGCGTCGTACCGCGAATGCGTCGTAAACAAGAAAAGCGTCCGGGCCTCTACAATTCACAGATACGCGGCGAAATCAGAGCACCCCTTTACCTGCCGATCACATTGAACGCCGAGAAGCTGGTGGAAAGGACTGCGCCTCGAGCCCTGGTATATCCAGACAATACAAGGAAACATCAACGGCCGGGTCATCGTGCACCTTCCAATGTTTACTTACATCTCGAAACTATGCCGAAGTGCCGAACAGGTGGAAAGCTCGGACACAGACGCCAACGGGCAGCCTACGTACTGACATCCCGTGTGACTAAATTTCAGAACGTGAAAGGGCACTTTTTAAACCTGTAGCAGACGATACCGTTGATACATCCGTAGCAGACGGATTACTCGGCGAGCTCGGGCGGCGCGGACGACCAGCGGCGCAGCGGAGTGATACAAAAGTGCAGGCGAAATCGCGTGACCTATTGCTGGCGTGTGATTGGCTCCGGCCACACGTAGCTTTGGCTGCGCTCGGACGGAAGCTGAAACGAAGTATAAGACGATATGATTGGGATATATCTCTATTCTTTATTTGGTGCACACGCAAAACGTAGATGCCTGCTTGTAGAGTCACATTACTGTTTCAAGATCAGTCGAAATAGGCCACGCGTCGACGTTGCGTTTTGTGAGACAGGGTGCACGTCAGCTCTCTTAGTTTTTCTTTGTGATTTATTGTGATTTATAAATAGATATATAAAGAAACGTTTTTTTTTTAATGACATTTCTCTTACGTTAAGAAATATAATATGATTTATTCCGGGGACAGAGGAAAAAATCCGCACGAGACGGCTTTGACGTTCTCTCGGCGGCTCCCATACATTCCGAAGTAGCAGCGTGACCTGACGTTCGGGTGAGGGGCCGCCTGCACTCGGAAGATCTACTCTACCAACATGGTTGAGAGACAGAAAGAGAGAGAAAGAAAGAGAACGGGGGAGGGGTGAGAGAAAGAGAGAGAGAGAGAGAGAGAGGTCTGCTTAGCAAGTCATATGTTACCACCCACCTGCACATGGCATCCTTGTTGGTGACGGCATGACGCCTACTTCCGTTTTACATTCGTTATCTTTCATCCTGATAAACATGACAGCTCTTTGACGGTGTTTACTTTCAAAGGTAGAGGAATGACGAGACTAACTCACGAACCAACTTCGAGTTCTATTCCTGCATAAAGTAAATCATTTGATAGGTGCGAGAACGTTTTATAGACAGGAAAATGTTTTTGGGCGAAGCTTTGATTTTATCCAAGATTTACGGGTGGATAATAAAAAGAATAAAACAAAAATATGGCGGAGTTTCCTTTTGGTTACTAGCCGTGCCGTGGCGTACTCAATTGACAACTCTGGAAAATTAGAAATGGAAGTAGCTTCTCAGATAGCGCCACCTTCATACCGGCATTGACGACGTATCAGTTCGCCCAGGCTATAGAGTATCTGCAGCAACTAAGCTATACTTTCTCAAAGCTAGTTCAATAGAAATCAAAACAGGGACGTCTGAATTATGGTTTAACGTTGTCGAAGAACGTCCGGCGTTATTTGGAATCCTGACACCCCCTGACGCCGAAGTAAAATACGTCACGACACATACTACAGCATATTTAAACCCTGAACGTTCGTTCAACCCGCTAAAAAATAGAAAAGAGAAACAAAACAAGTCGTACTTTTTGCCTATACAATGTGCGAAGAACCGAAAGAGATAGCTGTAGCGCGGTCGTGCAATTCGGGTGGAATGGTGCCGTCACGTACCTGAGGACGGAGGTGCGACGTGGTTAATTCCCATAGCCATCGTGGTTGGCGCCGTGAATGCCACTGACGACCGCCATGAGTGCTCGGTGATCTGTGAAGTAAGTGAGTAAGCGCTTCAGAAGTTTCTTGAACCATCCAATATGGCGCGTAGCAACTGAATACTGCCAAGTGGGAATTTTGCATAACGCGAGAAAGGTTTGAAAACAAGTGTTTAAAGCAGACGACAAAAAAAAAACTTTCCCTTCGTCGCGTAAAAAAAAAAAAGGTAACTCTTGTGCTTCTTTGCGGCCAGCATTCTGACTAAAAAAGAAAACACACAGAAAACATTCATGTTGTAACAGACTTATTTCGAAACTCGAAACGCCTCATCGCGGTGTATTGCCACTTTATGCATTGTGGGAATCAGTGGGAAGCGAAATTGATACGTGCTCCGCTCCTGGCCCACGAGTTCCCAGAATGCAATGCGCGGTGACATATTTATGGAAGTAGGTAATCTAGTGCGCCCGTAGTAGGGAACAGCCGCTTCGTCATTTCGTTCCTGTCGCCTTATATGTGAATATCCACTATACAAACAAAATTTTATGATATCCTGATACCAGTCGTGACTGGCAAATGTACCCAACACCAAAACCAAATAATTCCTATTTGTCATAATAATGTAGTCCCGTACGAATTTGTTGCAACGTTTCTAGGTAAATTATAGTGAGACGTTGTCACAGCTCCACCATCGAGACTACTTTATTCAGCTTCTCAGTCTCTCTCAGTTACGCAAAAGGTGGCGGTGCCTGAAAATGTTCCCACCACTTCGAGTTGCCATGCTTCGTTGCTCTTATGTCAGAATCTGTGATAACGAATCAATCATCGAGCACCCTGTTGAGAAATAGATCGCGATCTCACCGGCCAGTTTGACTACGCCACCGCTGCCGCAATGTATCGCGGGAACTTAAGTCTTTTGCACGCGCGAAAACCCTGCTGGAGACCCTGCATGTGTAGAGCACGAGACGGCACAAGCCCTCGCTTGCCGGTCATGCGCTTCCTGTGAACTAAAGTTATGGCGGCGACACGCATGCGCCGAACGCTTAGTGAGATTGGTCTATTGTTATTGCTAGCTCTGCCCGAACTTCTCCGTGAATATGGTCTGGTAATCGCGATTGAAATATTAGAAGTATATCCACTCCATTGGCGACTAGGCTCAAGAAAGGCAAAAGATGTCAGAAGCGCTTGTCAAGAGGCACAAAAATGTCAGTGACCAGCATAGTTTCATTTTATTGGTATCCTTGTTGACAGGATTAAAAAAAATTTATTTCGGGGAAAAAGAAAGAAAAATCCGATACCATGTAAATGTGTCAGGCTGACACTCAAAGTAAATGTTGTAAACGTTACAAAAAAAAAGAGCGTTATTTGTTATTTTCAAATAAATGGAACGCGTTACCGACCTAAGTTACTTTAAAATAAAAGAAACGCGTTACCGTTACCGTGGCGGATAAAACGTAAGGCACGTTACTCCTTATTTTTGAATTGAAACGTTTTACCGGTTTGACGTTATCTTTATGAATGGCCATATTGTAGGAAATATTATGTCCACGCAGAAATTTAACATAACTACCTTACATTTTTCTCCCCGTTCTGATTTTGAGAGTTTGTGAAATAAGTGCAAGAATTCACCTGACATGGTACTTAAAAACACACAAAAAAATTAAGTGTAATTTTTTAAAGTTCTGGTTTGAAGATGTAACAAGCAGCGTAACTACATTGCCCGTTACTCGAAATAAGAAGTACGTCATACGTAGGGTTTCGTGTTTTCGGTATATACCGATAAACACCGAAAATGAACCCCCAGGCGTCTCTGAATTGGTGAAAACCAAAACCCCCGAATTTGAGCCGTTTGTGAAGAAAATAAGAGAAAAAAAAAAACAGAAGCCAGCTTCACAAAAAATTTCTTACTCTTTTTTTTCTCGTTGACCCGGAACACTGCCGCACTGAACCGTCCTTGGGCTTGTTTGTTCCTTTCTATCGAAGCCCGTTCCCTTCTCTTATCTTTACCAGCAATACTGGAGAAAACATTATAATTTATAACTTATAAGTTATAATATTTTCTCCAGAAACTATACAGTCACTTGATAATTGAAGCCCGATAAACACCGATTTTTCTTCAGTATTAAAATTAAACACCGAAAAATACCGTTTTAATATGAAAAAAAAATAAACACCGATCAATAACCCTCGAATCTGAGGAAAAATAAATACCGAAAACACTGAAACCCAAGTTATACGTTACTGTTTTGAAAATGTAACGAGTATGTTACTGCGTTGACGAAAAAATTAACGCGTTACAGGTAACGTTGCAACCTGTAACGCTGCTCAGATATATTTGAGATTTCTATAATTGTTGACTTTACGCAAATTGATTCGATCATTTCACTAGGAGTTACAGAATGAATCATCGCTACAGAAGTGTCTCCAAATCGTTCGTCAAGATGGATATTAGGGAGTTTTAGCAGGTCGTTTCCACACGAACGGTTCGCCCTCGAGCGCATCGGCGACGCCACTGCGCATGCGCGCGCGAGTCGTTCGGGGCATCGGGAGGCTCTTCTCGTTCGTTTCTCCCATTCCGGCCGCTGGAGTCGTCACCGCAACGCAGCCAGCACCGTTCCCGACTCGGGTAAAAAAAGATGGCGGTCGGTTCGGCGACCAACTTCGCCGACCCAGCCGAGCGTTAGGCTTAGGACAGCGGGAGGCGATTTGCAATCCGTTAGTCTGCTTCATTTGAGAGTATGAACCAGATCATTTCGAGGACTGCTCGCAATGGTAAGCGATCGTGAATGCTGTAAACTGCGCATGCTAGTAAATTTTCGCGATCTGCGGGCAGACTAGCTGCCATAGGGACCGCGAGCAGACGAAATGATTTGGTTCGACGGCACAACGTAAACGATCGTTCAAGGTCAAGATGACAGAGACACACCACATTATCTGTGAGATATCGCCCCCTGCCGGACATTTGGCGATTCATTGCGACAGGTGTGGGTGCGCCCCTAAGTTTGAAGATACAACAATAATGATGCGATACAACAACAAAAGGACGAGGGAAATAATGGAGGCATTTTATATATCACGATGTGGGGACGGCACGTGTGTCAGCGCCCTTTCTGTGGCCCTCTATCAAAAAGAGATAGAATATCTCGGCCAATGGGAACCTGGTGTGTGGTGGCGTAAGTGTGGTGGATTGTTCCGGGTCTTTTTTTTTTTTTTGCGGCCTTCATGTTTTTTTACTAAATTTCAGTTGTAAGTCAGCGCCTTGCCTGCGTGTATAGACCGACACGCGGAGCGGCTCTGCTTACCAACACGGCCGGAAGGCCGCGCATGCGCGGAAGCTTGTGGGCAAAAACGGCGCGGCTCTCCGTGTTTTCGCCATTGCGTTGTGTGGCGTGCGCTTGTTGTTGACGTTGTAGGGACGCTTCTATACTTTGTCTCACCTTAGTATGGACTGTTGTTAGCCGCGCGTGCTAAAAGCGCGAGCTGGTTGCCTCGAATGAAGCCTCGGCGGCTGCACGAGCGCTCGCGCAGCAGTGCGCTCGAACAGAGCAGTCAAGGCTAGCCGCTCGCGCTAGCAGCATTTGCGGTTAGTCCGTGACTGAGGTGAGACGAAGTATAGCTTTGTTGTGCGTCGTATTTCCTGACAACGTATGTCGTATGCTATGCCCGACTATTTGAGCTCGCTACCCGAGCCTGCACGGCAGCGGTATCGAAACAAACTGTGCGTGTACGGCGTTGCCTTCGAGGATCCGTACGCCTCAAACTAGGCCTGCTGGACTTCCGACGTGAAGTTGCTGCCACCGAAGTCGACGGCTCACGTTGTCGTTTCTTTAGTTTTTTCGCCAAGCCAGTTCACGGCCGACACTTCGAGTCGGTTTCCGCACTGCCGGCGGGATCAGCAGACTGTTGATCTGCCGAAGTGTATTTATTAATTGATTAAATACACACAGCATCTTCAAGTCAAGGTATGATATTTTTCTACCCTCATCTAACACGTTACAAGTAACGCCGTTACCAGGAACGCGTTACTTTCTTCAGTAACGTAGTAACCTACTCGTAACTTTTTGGACAAAGAAACGGGTAACATACTTACGTTACTATTTCAAGTAACGTAGTTACGTTACTCGTTACTACTTCTCAAGTCTTCAGAAAATACACTTCAATTTTTTCCGTGTTTTAGGCGTCAAGCCATGTGAATTTCTGAGTTTTCTGCGTTTTTCTTTGCGTTTTTTGTCGTGAGTATTTAGGTGAACCCGTAAAAAGAGATAAAGTAATTATATTCAGTTTCTACGTGAACATAATGTTTCTTGATATATGAGCTTATGCATACCTGTATCGTCAAAACAGTAAAACGTGTTAAATCATGATTTAAAAAGTAACGTGCGTTACTTTTTATCGGTAGCAGTAACGCGTTCCTTTTATTGTTATAAAACGTAGCTCGGTAACGCGTACCTTTTATTTGCAAGTAACGAGTAACGTATTTCGTTACTTTTTTCGGTAACGCCTACAACACTGCCGTTCTGTCGCCGATCCTCTTCTGCTGGGTAGCACGGGCGTAGCGAGCCTCCGACGAGCGCTTGGCCGGTGCTTTGTGCGCGAACACCGTGGGAACGAAATCGGGGTTCTCGATCAGATGACGGTTTCCCTGCGCATAAGCAAGCCTCGGGATGGAGATTGAAATGGAAGCCGCACTTGCCTTCAAGAAAGTGCTTGCCGCACAAATGGTCGTTCGCGCGAGGCTACCATTCTTTTTGATCCAAGGATATTATCCACCTTCTGTGCCTTTCAGACTCTGCCGGGAGCTTGTGGAAACACACTCTGCTACTTTTTTGTATATTTCGGTACAATTAACGGCAACACAGCTTCGTGGCACGCTGAAATGCTATGACGCCCATGCAAAACGCGTGCTCTTTTGCCCACACCCTCGGCTCCGGCGCGATCGCAGCGCCGCCGCAGCTCCGTGACGTCAAGCCCGCATGTCGGTCTATACTCTTCTACTGGTCCGTCGTTTTTTTTGCGCTGTTTTTTTCATTCCCACACCACAAACCTTTACGGTCGTTCAGATACGTTTTACTCTATCTAGCTTCGCAGTTCTTGAAATTCCGACCGGCAAATGTTACGTCGGCCGTCTTGTTTACATCAGTCGTACGCCGGAAACACGAGCCGCCACGGATTTACACGTTGCAGAATGTTTCACATGTTTACAAGAAGATAGCGCCACCGGTCAAACAAATCATCATCACCGTTTACACGGTCGCGCCAGTTTCACGATTCGCTAAAATATGTCAAATTTCACGTACGGTTTCACGGAACCGAGCAGCTGCACCGTTGGTGATTTCGGAACCATGTGCTCAAAAAACGACTCGCTAAAACTCCCTATTGATATGCTCTTTTCAACGTCAAAACGAGACTGTGGTAAGACTTGCAAGTGTTGTTTAAATGCAACCAGCATAACAGGCCTAACACTCCTATATTAAAACAGTAATGGGCCTGACAATGTACGAAATTAATCCGAGTGCAAAGAATTGACCTCCGCGTGCCGCGTGAGAAAGGTAGTCGCGGCTTTCGAGTGCTCGTCCAAAAGTCATCACGGGCGACTGCTCGTCCTTTGTTCTCCTTGTCGGAGTACTTTCTAAATAAGGAAGCATCCTACTATGATGTAGATGAAAGACTTGTTTACGTACTAGGAAAACAGTTACCAGTGGAAGCCGGAAACTTGCGGAAAACCGTTCACTTGTTTTTAAGCGGGTAGCATTTTTTGTCAACAAGAGAAGTCCGATTCACGACGTGTCACTCAAGCGATTAGACCTCTTCCAGAATCGCAGCGATCCTAGCGGGGTATTCCCGCGCAAAGCATCTTGGGTACTGGTTGGCCACTAAGTTTAGGTTTCGATATGTCATCCTCACTTTACGACATCCCGTCACGACCACGACCAAATATGAATCGAGATTTGACGACTGAGATTGGGTAGAAGAGGAAGAAGCAGTTGTGTTTGGTGTTTGGTGAGCCCCATACCGATGCATACGCAGTCATGTATACGCAGTTAACAAAAGTTGAGATAGGTTCAATTAAAATTTGTTTTTTACGCAATTTGGCTTAACTACCCGATGACGAACATACTTTACGCAATGAACCTAGTGCTTGTACTGATCATGACACAAATTACGGAGAAGGCCCTTTTCCAGCGTATATGGTATACAAAACAAGCAGCCCATTGACACGTTCCATATAGCAGCGATGAACGCATCGTTCTATATATATATATATATATATTTAGAAACTTGCTCACCCACCCACATTTTGCTGATCCTCACACGGTAAAAACCACTAAGCGTGCTGAAACTAACCACCCACTCGCCTGCCCCTGAACCACGCTACGACGCTACCAAGTGAAGGTCCCATGCTGGCTGAGCCACCGGGTGTTTCATTAATCTTCGCCAAACTCAAGAGCACAAGAAGAGGGAGAGTGGGTTACAGACGTGAAAAGTGTGCGTGTGTGTGCCTGTCCGTGTGTGAGGGGAGAGGTCGGAACACGCGCACACCCCCAGAAGACCGTATGTTCTCCACGCAGCGCCATATAACAGCCGAAAATGCTGCAAAACAAGCGGCGAACACCTCTTCTTCCCTCCCCCCAAAAGGCAACAGCGGCTGAAACAAAAGAAAGAACCACAAAAACGAAACCGAGAGAAGAGACGCGCCGCAGCAGGAGCAAAGTTTACACGTTCCCCTAGCGCGGAAAACGTGTGGCAGCAGGCAGCGGCTTTTGAAGGTGCCTCCGCTACAAGATAGATGACCACTTCAACCAACTAGTGGGAGCCTAGAAAAAAACGAGCAAAAAAAGCGGGACCGCGAGGAGTCAGTCGCTCTGGTCGCTCATCGACGCTCAGCGAGCCCGCTCTGGTTGGCAGAACTGCCCAGCAGCCGCACCAGAGCGCCGCTGCACGGCGTTCTTGTCGTGTCAGCCCGCCTTATGCATCGGGCAGCCTGGGGACCCATGATGCCTATCGCGATCGTGGACGATTTAAGGCGGCCCAAACCTGTTTCGAGGCGCGAAGAGGTCAAGCCGAGCTTTCTGCTCTTTCGGATGGACTTTTGTTAGATATATATATCTAAATTTCTTTCCACCTTAGCTTGGGCGAGGGTCTTGACAATAGCGACTGCTGAGCGGGCGAGGAGGCGGATTACACCTCCCGTGGATCGTGATCCACGTGATGGAGTTCATCGGTGAATGTGGCGCGAGGCAATACCGCGTATAGTAGACAAGGCCCGTACCTTTCCCCCACACACGTCATCACTCGTGGATCGACGCAGCGTCGCCAAGCTTGTGTTGAGATTCAGCGTGTTTGCATCTTGGGGCGGGCCCGGGAACCACCAATGATGACGTTATGCGCCGGCCTTGTCTTCTAACGCGTATTGCGCGAGGACTCCGAGAACAACGAGCGTCCTTTGTGGACTGGACGGCGTCCAGTGTTGCAGCATCTGCGCAGATAGCGCGGGTCTTTAGTTGTCTGCTGCGATGTTCTGGGTCTTTGTTTGTTGTTATCTTTACTGGGAAGGTGGCTGCCTTTGTCGGTCGGTACGGCTGTCGGGCATCCGTTTGCCGTGAAGCTTTCCACCGATTATAAAGGAGGATTGTGCTTCATCAGCTCGGACGTAACAAACGAATCTTGGATCATAAAAGCGAACCTGCTGTTTTCATATTCGGCGTTTCCTGCGCTCTCCCTTTGTATTACACAGCGGGCGAATGGCTTCGAGTCTCCTAGCAGCCGTCACTGGAGGCATAGCGCTTCACTTGACCCGACGAAAAAAAAACGTTGCTCTGTGATATCTGTAATAAAGACTCCCAAGTCTTCTTTTAGAACTTAATACGGAATGTTTCGCTTGCCATACAATTGTCTGATATCAGCTCACCCTTCCGGTACAAGCTTACACCTGGGCCGGCCTGCTAGAACCAGCGTCTCAAATAAGACTACCTCATCTAAGACAAAAAAAAAAAAAACGCTGCCAAAGCTAACGCACGAGCGGAGTGGCACGTGAAGTCGAGTCTCAAACGCTGGCGCGCCCCAGGCTTGGCAGTGCTTTCTTCGTCTAAGATAAGACAGTCTTATTCGAGGCGCTGCTTCTAGCAAGCCGGCCCTGCTTTGCTTCGAATGCTTCACCATCGTACATGTCAGGGAGTGCGAACCTTCGTTCGGATGAGATCGCGATTGCAATTCGAGCCGTCAGATGTCTCAGTGTTTCCTGCGAAGTTTACATCGATATAGTTTTTTTTTTTTCAAATACACACGCTTCAACGGAGAATCGTTAGTGACCGTATAAAGCCGCATTCACACTGTTCGTGTACATCATGCAAAGGAAGTCATGGTGGTCGCTGAAAGACCTGATGGCAGATTTATCTGCGGACACGCGTCAATCATGTGCGAACATGTTCGTACATGTCTGGGGACAGTTGTTCTAAGACCAATGTGCCAGCTGACCGTCATGCAGGGAAGGCCCTAGACAGTTTCTGCAGACTGTCTTTTGAATGATGTAACGGCAGTGTGACCGCGACTCTACTAGTGTCACCCCGACTGAATGTTTTATTATACCACGGGTTATACTCGTCTGTATACGTATACAGTGTCCGTAGTAAAAGTTGATCTGTCCAAATTTTTTTTGAAGTAGCCAACTTTTTTATTTTTTTTATAGTAATCTTAAACATAAGTTTTCAGCGTAAGTTTGGATACGTTCCGAAATATGTGGAACGCAAGCTGGTCTGATTCTTGCATACGGGTTGCGATGACGTCAGAACGTCGCCGAGCTCTTATTGGCCGGTTGAAAAAAAATAGTGGGTAGACCTCAAGGAATCAAACATTCAGGTCTACCCACTGTCGTTTCAATCAAAGCCAATCAGAGCTCGGCGTCGTTCTGACATCACCGCAACTCCTGTTCAAGAAGCAGACGAACTTGCGTTCCGCATTGCCTCGTAATCAGCTTTGTTGCGGTCCCGAATCGTTCTAACAGTTGGATTCCTCGCGAGAACAGGAACGGATAAGTCGACCGCACATATTTTCTGGCTACTTAAACCACAAAATGCATTCGACTGTTCTTCTGCAGTTCTGCGGAGCTAGCGAGAACTATAGGTCAAGAGTGATCGTTACCGCGAGTGGGTACATCAAGAGCTTGGACCAGGTTGAAATTCAAGCGGTTATTGAAACACCACATTCGCCACTTTCAA